>JAXGGA010023121.1:0-13931 GCA_038373865.1 Uloborus plumipes | reverse complement strand
GGGAACAATTAGGGGGTTTAGTGGATGAAGGGGCTATGTTCGATATTAGCATTTCGAAAAAGCAGTTCTACCCTTACTTTAAATTTTTTATCAGTATTGTAATATTTTAAACTGAATTTCATGCACATTTAAACACATTTATTTCAGTAAAAAACGTTGTAATCTCGATTGAATAGTTGAAAGTGATAATATAAATGTTTTCTTAAAATTGAAAATTTTGTTGTTTAACCGGGTTTTGAAATAAACGACTGAATAATTCACAACTTCCCAATGGATTCACACCATTTTAATTTCTTCTGAATTTCTGACTGGGTGTGAAGTAATTATTAACTCCTAAGAATTTGCAATGACTAAGGCAGGGATTCAAGTGAAACAGGCAATCGCAAATTACAATCGCGACTGGAAATGAATTACATTAGAACGTTTCTTGATAAAAACATCGTGACGTCAGCGTGACGTTTGCCTATGAAAAGCGAGCTAGATAAAACGTCACAGCCTCCTTGGCGAATAAGAGGAGATCACTGAGTGCTTGTGAGCTCTTATTGGCTCCACCCGTAGTGACGTCATGCCAATTTAAGTTGATGATAATGTAATTCACTTCCAGTAGCGATTGTAATTCGAAGCGATTGCAGTGCTGTTTCACTTGAATCCCTGCCTAAGGCAGGAGTTCAAGTGAAACACAGACGAGCGCAACTCACCAATAAAATCGCAAATTCCCAAATTCGGATTCAAGTGAAACATTACAATCGCTACGAGATGCGATTTTAATGGAATTCCGACTTCCAGTAGCGATTGCAATTTTGGTCTATTGCGATCGCCTCGAAGCGATTGCAATGGTGTTTCACTTGAATTCGGCACTAAGACGTTGCGAACTTTCTTTCTTTCTTTTTTTTTTTTTTTTTGAAGAATAACGACGTTGTTAGGTCCGTTCGTAGCATATTTTTACTTACGAATGAATTCCAACAAATAAAACAATGAGACAAATATTTATACACTGCTCGACATTGAAAATGCAACACCAAGAAGGAGTGGTCAGAAATTCATGCAAATTTTACCGTAGACGCACGTCACTGAGTTATGCAAATGATATGAAATGCGCGGCTCTCCGACGCACGTGAAGTAAGATATAAGAGAATGAAGTTGAAAAGTGGGCTATGTTCATGTTGGTTTTTCTGCCAGACTAATTATCTTAGAAATTTGGTTTTTATCTCGAAGGATACGTGTGATAGGAGGAAATGCCACGCCGTCCTCAACGAAGACACTTTCAGCATATAGACGACTTTACAAGGGGTATGGTGATCGGACTGAGAAGGGGAGCTTGGTCCATACGTCAAATTGCAGCTGATACCCACATGGGTGCAAGCACTGTGCATCGGCTGTGTCGGAGATGGTTGGAAAGAGGAAATGTAGCCACATTGAGGGGTGCAGGTGCAGCCAGAGTAACGTCAGACCGCTTGGATCGACGGATTCACCGACAAGCTGTGGCGGACCCGCAAGTCACTTGTACGTCGATTCTGCAGCACGTGCAAGGTACCCTGGATGTTCCTGTGTCGACCAGAACCATTTCCCGTCGACTGGTTGCACGTGGCCTGCAATCACGGCACCCGCTAAGAAGACTGCCATTGACCTCACAGCACAGACTCCAACGTTTGGAATGGTGCCGGACCAGAGCGACGTGGATGGCCGAATGGCAAACCGTAGTGTTCTCAGATGAATCCCGCTTCTGTTTGTCCAGCGATAGTCATCGCATACGTGTGTGGCGTCGACGTGGAGAAAGATCGAATCCGGCAGTAAATGTGGAACGCCCCACAGCGCGACAACGTGGCATAATGGTTTGGGGCGCTATTGCATACAATTCCGTATCACCTCTAGTTCGTATTCGGGGCACTATGACGGCCCAACGATATGTAGATAATGTACTGCGGCCGGTGGCAATCCCCTACCTTCAGGGTCTGCCAAATGCAATTTTTCAACAGGATAACGCCCGGCCTCACAGTGCTCGAATCAGCCAACATGCTCTACGAGGTGTACAGATGCTTTCCTGGCCACCATACTCTCCTGACTTGTCACCAATCGAACATGTGTGGGACGTGATTGGACGCCGTTTGCAGAACCTGCCACTGCCTCGTTCAGAGGACGAACTGTGGCAAATGGTTGAAAGGGAATGGAGTGCCATCCCTCAGGACACCATCCGCAGGCTTATTGACTCCATGCCTAGACGTGTTTCTTCGTGCATCGCTGTCCGCGGTGGTCCTACTTCTTACTGAGCCGACGCCGTCCTCGCTCTAATTTTGCTTATTTATTTTGAAATAAATATCACTTATTGTTCCATGCTGTCTCTGTCTTCTTACCAAATTTCATCAATTTCTGACCACTCCTTCTTGGTGTTGCATTTTCAATGTCAAGCAGTGTACAAATAGTTAGATTATCGAAGTATTTAATACTAAATATTGGTATAACCTTCTTAAGAATTAAATGACTGATATTTTATTAATTTCATTTTATTTTTAAGTAAACACAGTTGGTAAACATCTCCCATTTATCGTAATGTTAACATTCCTAGGAACCCTGTTATTATTCGTTGGTGCACACTTCCGTCCTGAAAATAACTTGGGTATTAAACGGGAGCAAAACTGACCGCTTCGGTTTGAGAAAAGCTGGAATTTATTCTCATTTCCTGAAGGTGTCTTCGGAGAAATTGTCACTGTTGTAAACATCGGAGCCCTCTTAACACATCCTTCAGGATGGAGGACTTCAATTTTCTGTTGCTGTCCAAAAACAGCTGTGGATGTAGCATTGAACGTGTTGCAGCAGTGATGTAGATTCTGCTGAATTCGCGATGGCTGATTGGTCTGGAAGACTCCAGTTTTGTGACATGGGTCAGGTTTCTGGATAGGAACTACACGTGGATCTCCAATGGGCGGAGGAATACAGTGGGTAGGAATGCAAGGAGATTGAACCACAATGGTTGGGTTATAGTGGACACATTTCTTTGCAGCTTGAGAAGGACTTGCTGTTGTTGGCTTGTTGCAATCTGTGCTGAGCTCAACGTTCAGGTAACTGTCAGCCGGTAAATGGTCGCCTCTGTGACAAATATTCCTATTTACAAATACTGATGTGTCAATAGCTTGAAAAGGTATACAGCACTCTATTCTTGGTTTTGAAGGCCTGAAATGGACAAGTAGCTAAGCATAAGAAAAAAACTCAAATAATGTTTTTAATATCATTGATATTATTTATCTCTCACATATAAAGTGCCCGGCATTCGGTATTATTCAGTGTCGAAAGAAGAAAAAATATTCAGCAATTATTCCTTGCTTAAGGCTTCCACAGCCGGCGTCATTATGAGAGATAACATTGACCGTGGTTCCCACGGCCAATAAGCCCGGAAATGTTATCTCTTCATAATTGAAGGGCTTGGAAGATGAAGAGGTTGTGTGAGAAAACAGAAATTGCGAGTAAGTAAAGTTAAAAGTTTTACTGTAGCAGTTGTTCCAGCTTTTTTGTTTTCTGGTTTTGTCGTTAGTGTGCATATGAAATTGGTCTAATGATGTCTACTTTTTGATGTACCAAATTTTATTTGCTTACCTGTATCTATTACTTACTATTATCAGTTTTTAAAATGCAACTTAGCCCCTTCATCCTCCAAGCCCTTCAATTATTCTTTGATCCGAGGAATAATTTCTGACGTGATATCAGAAAGTTTGTGCTAAGTGGGTGCCCAACTGTTGATAACTGGAGGAGGCTATTGGAGTTGGAAGTTAGTGACGAGTTACTGAACACCACTGAAGCAGATGAACAGGACTTTTCCAAAAATGTGTTCATTGGAGATGGGACCTGCGTAGGGTATGTATACCTGTATGACCCAAATACTAAGGTGCAATCGAAGGAATGGCGCAGCAGTACTTAAAAAAGCTTTGAAATCGTGGTTCAATAATCACAACAATGATTTTTTTGAAAATGGTTTTGGCACCTGGGTTCAACGAAGGTGCAAATGAGCTAATTCATGGTGACTATGCTGAACTTTTTGTGCAACGAAAATTTTAGGCTATGATCTGTAACAACTTCTGTTGTAATAAACTCATTAATAAGATTTCACGATGCAGAACGCATTCGCATTAAACTTTTTGATCCGCCTTGTAGTTCAGTACAATGACAAAAAATGGAGGAGGGTTTATGGAGTCTTAACAAGCAGAGTTGACTATTGATGTAAATTTATTTAAAAAACAAACAACACTTACTTAATCTTTTCGAAACCAGCCATTATTTTTTCCTCTCTTTTGCAAGTTTCTTTCCATAAATTATGATTTAAATAAGCAGCCATTTTCACTAATCAGTCTTGAAGAAACTAAAGAAGATGAAACATATTTTATGCCATTTCACTTGAATAGCCGAACCAGTAACATTTCCATGTAATTCTGACGAAATATGGAATCAAATACCGTGGTTCCCGTACTTGCAGAACGTCGTCAACTAAGAAAAACTTTGTTTCCAGTCGTGATAAGTCCATTTCCCCGCCAACGAATACCTATTGTACACTCTAGCTTCGGCAGAGTTACGGTGACATAATTGTGTCAAGTTTTTTGAAATCTCAGAGCCACAGTCTAGTTAAAAGTGCCAATTAATCTAAAAATAGTCTAATAAATAAGGGCCAAAAAAAAAAAAAGCATTTAAAGCTCCAATAGTATGAAAGTAATCCACCAAATAAATAAGAAAGAAAAACAAATAATACAAAGTGTGCTATTAAAATAAATAATGAATGCGCCAAATCTTCTATTATATCCAACCTCTTTAAGCAACCACATTACCTTAACCCCGCCCAAGCATCAAACTTAATTTGATTCAGACGTTTGTAATTTCGTATTAAATATAAGAAAGACCCAAAACCGGGGGGTTTTGGCCATTTAAAAAACGTTACTTCCAGCTTTTTTTTTTTTTTGCAAAATAAGTCGTTTTTTATGGCATTAGTCACTTTAGTTCATTTTCCCTACAAATTGTCATAATGAACTAAAATGACTGATGACTTTTCAGCGACTTTTTTATTTATTTATTTATTTATTGTGGAAACCACTTGCATACGGTTAATACATAAGAACAAAAAGAGCTAATATATGCAAGTCTTGAAAACTTACGATTGATAGTTTTAAATTATTTTTCTTGCCCTCATCGTAGAATAAGAAAGTATGTATATACGTTTCAAATATTTTCTCTGAATGCACTAAAAATTTAAATATATTTACAGAATGAAAGCTGCACTGCAGAATTTACAAAACGGAAAGTTTGCAGCTAAACAAAGCGGTGCAAATTTTGTTTACTAGTAAGAATTTTTTAATAGCGTCTTTTTAAGATTGATTGATTTAATTTAAAAAAAACTTTCTTGTTATTTAAAATAGAGGCCTCCGATTTTACTAGAGCATCTATATAGACAGGCTGACGCATCAAGCTTATATTTAACCACTTTGGATCCAACTCATTTACTTTAACTTTCAATTTTTCGCTGTTGCGGAGCTAGGGTTACCGGAAAAAAGTTTCGGGACATTACTAAGCTTTGCCAAATTCACGTACCGCTAATAATTGCCCACAGTGAAAAATTATTGAAACGCGATAACTTGCCAGAAAAAACAACCCACCCATCAAGCCTGTGCCAGAAAAGACACAGCACATGCACGCTGGATCAAATGTGGTGAAACTTAAGCTTGATGCGTCAGCTCTTCAATGAAGTGGCCTTAGATTTTACTAACCGACTTGTTCAGCTGACAAAAAAAACAGAAGTAAATAAAACGAAAATACTTTTGTGCAGAAAAGCAAAATTTAAAAAGAGCAACCTTTTATTGCACAAAACTAATAGTGCTTGCAAATGTTTCGACAAAAATCCGACCTTCATTGGATGTCTTTTCATCCATAGGATCTTTTTTTTTTCTTTTGTTAGAAAAGGAGTTCCTTGTTTAGGCTGAAACACGTGTATGGATAGTAATCTACTAATTTTGTGCTGTAAAGCTATTTTTTAATTTTAATACAAATCGCTTCCATATTTCTGCAAGCGATCATGTCAAATCGTCATGATTAAAAGGTTTTACATTACAAACTGATATTTTAAAACAAAGTAATGCTTTACTTAAAATGGCTAAATATTTTAATTTACTAAATTTAAAAAAAAAAAAACATCTTTTGACTTCTTAAATTTAAATTAAATCTTTCGCAATCACGAGCTGCCATGGAACCCTAATTTACTTACATTTAGATATGTTTCCTCGTATCTAAAGAATTAACAAAAGTGACATTTTATTTTGACCTTGCGGGGAAAAAAAAAAGACTGTACTTTTTTTTTCACACTTTTTTAAGTATCCCTTTTTGACTATTTTAAGTAATTATGATTTTCTTCATTTTTAAATTTTTTAAACTTCTGACAAATGCCAGCTCGTCATTGGTTTACAAGTAAGATCATGCTCATTTCACCCAATTACAGACCTCCGAGGTAAAGGGCCACGCCCTAGGTACTCGGAAGGTTCGCCGTATTTTAGATTGCGTTCCATTTTATTCGCGACTTATATTAATCACACCTTTTCTACCATTTTTAAGAACAAGTTCAGCCCGCTTGAACATAAAAGTTCGTGACACATAATTAAACAAGTATCTACGGAAGCATAAAAGTGCACTCGTTCACGATCACGAGCTTTCTCATGATATTTATCGCACTCTGAAAAAGGAGCGAATGTCAACTACTGTTGTGAGAAGTTAAATAGCGATATTGTGATTTCTCAAAAAAATCTGGTATGGACCCCACACTACTTCCTTTTACGTGTAAATTTCTTAGTAGTTGCCTTAAGTGTTAAAAAAAGTGCTTGGAGTGAGCAAGGTAACAATTCAAATATTTACTCCCCTAATCTGCCACGAAACAATGCAAAAAATATTTTGCAATGGTTAATTTTCTAAATATTGCTGATTTTAATATCATTCAGTGAATTTTTCGCAAAATATCGCCAATAGCGCCAAGTTGAACCCAAATTCGAAAAATATTTTTTTCGCCAAATTTGTCGCCAACTTGGCGATATGTCGCCAAGTTTGCGTCAAACGGCGACCAAAAGCTTGGCGACATATCGCCAAGTGGTCGCGCCAATTCATATCACTTGAGTCTGCATTGAAATTAACACTGATTTACCCCAAAAAAGGGGTAAAACACCCCCTTGGGAACATTCAAATGCAACCACAAGGGGAGGTGCACAACTAGACCATCCTCAGAGTCTACATACCAAGCTAGAAGCTTCTACGGCATATAGTTTTTGAGTTATGCGACCCACATACGCACACACGTACATACAGACGTCACGAGAAAACTCGTCGTAATTAACTCGGGGGTGGTTGAAAAAATTTTTCGGCTGCTTATATGTTGCTAGGTACATATACACGTGCTGACAGGTCAAAAAAACTAAGGAATTTTCATTCGGGGGTGAGCAAAATCAAAATTTAGACTCAAATTTGAGTGATTTTTTTTTCGCGATCACAATACTTCCTTTACTACGTAAAAGGAAGTAAAAAAAAGGGGGGGGGGAATCTGGTATGGACCCCACACTATTTCCTTTTACGTGAAAATTTCTTAGTAGATGCCTTAAGTGTTAAAATAGTGCTTGGAATGAGCAAGATAACAATTCAAACATTTACACCCCTAGTTTGCAACAAAACATTGCAAAAAAATGTTTTACAATGATTAATTTTCTAAATATCGCCAATTTTAACATCATAAAGGGTCATTCCACGTCAAATCGCCTAAGGCTATGTGCCGTCATGTCTCGGATTTTGTTCTATATTTTTTTACGGATAGATACCTATGAGATAAACTCAAATTATTTTTTTTAGATTTTTTGAATAAAAATTTAGGGTTGTAGAATTTTTTGAAATTTTGATTTTTTCAGAATTTTTGCTTTTTTATTTTTGGTATGCATTTTGAAAAAGCTCTATAACTTCCTCATTTTTCATTCAATTAAGCCAGTTTACGTATCATTTTAAAGCTAATTATTTTCTCCTTCAATATTAGTGACAAAAATGAGATTGTGAAAAATAGAATTTTGCCAATGGTCGTCTGAAGTCAGATTTTGTGTTTTTTCAATTGGTATGTTCAATAGGTCATATCTCCGGAGTACCAACTAAGAACTGCCCAATTTTTTTTTCAGTAATTACAACATCATATACTTTTTATGTATAAAAAATTAGGAGGGTGTTTTTCGTTGTTTTGGAATAAAAAATTCAAGTGTGTTTTTTCAGTTGGTATGATCAATAGGTCATATCTCCGGACTACCAACTAAGAACTGCACGCCACTTTTTTTCTGTTATGACAACATCATACCCTTTTTATGTATAAAAAATTGGGAGGGTGCTTTTTGTAGTTTTGGAATAAAAAAATCAAACGTGTTTTTTCAGTTGGTATGATCAATAGGTCATATCTCCGGATTACCAGTTAACAACTGCGCCAATTTTTTTTCTATAATGAAAACATCATAATGTTTTTTATGATCAAGATATTAGAAGGGTGTTTTTTGTTGTTCTGAAATTTAAAAAATATATTGAATTTTTGAAACAAATTTCTTTGAAAATCAAGTTTTCGACAAGTTTAAAAACTCCGTAAAATTAAAAAAAAAAAAAAAAACTATGCTGTCACAAGGAAGACCACGACATGGCAGCTGAGTGGCATTTCTTTGCCACGAATCAGGGCAAGAATGCATGCGATGGAGTAGGGGGCACAATAAAACGGCTTGCAATAAGAGCAAGTCTTCAAAGAACTCTCGAAGGACAGATTTTAAATGCACATGATCTATTTCAATTTGCCTCTCAAAACATAAAGGGGATACAGATGTTTTTCGTTACAGCAGTGGAAGTGGTTGCAAATGAAGATTTTTTAAAGCAAAGATATGAAAGAGCCTTAATAATAGTAGGCAGCAGAGAGAATTACTTCTTCAAGCCATTAGACACGAAGGGTATATTAGTGAAGAAGGTTTCTGTATTTGAAAAACCTTTTGTTGCCACTGTCGGAACATCGTAGAAATAAAGATTGTTATTCATGAATTTTTTATGCTTTCCTTTGATAACAAATTATAAAATGTTACGTAGATTTCAGAATAATGGAAACCAAATATAAATTTTTTCCAACCGCCAAGAGCTCGCGAATCTTTCTTTGTCAAACTATGAATGAAAGTATATTTAAAGACATTTCAGTTTACTTTATCGTAATTCCTATCGGTTGATGGAGTGGCTAGCAAATAATTACTGAAGAGTAAAATAATTCTGCAGCGACTTTTCACTACCAAAGCATGCAAGCAATAGAACAATATAAAACTACCATCAAGTATTTGAATGTAATAAATAAGGATACATTTTCATCTGCTTGTGACGTGTGATGCTGAGTGAATCTCAAATTTAAGTTTCAAAAGTTGATTTTAAGGTAAAGTTTTTTGAAAAAAACATGTTATATTTTTATTTCAAAATAACAAAAAAACTTCGTTCTAATTTCTTGATCATAAAAACATCATGATGTTTTCATTATGGAAAAAAAAATGGCGCAGTTGTTAACTGGTTTTCCGGAGATATGACCTATTGATCATACTAACTGAAAACACACGTTTTATTTTTTTATTCCAAAACTACAAAAAGCACCCTCCCAATTTTTTATACATAAAAAGGGTATGATGTTGTCATAACAGAAAAAAAGTGGCGTGCAGTTCTTAGTTGGTAGTCCGGAAATATGACCTATTGATCATACCAACTGAAAAAACACGTTTGATTTTTTTATTCCAAAACTACAAAAAGCACCCTCCCAATTTTTTATACATAAAAAGGGTATGATGTTGTCATAACAGAAAAAATCTGGTATGGACCCCACACTACTTCCTTTTACGTGTAAATTTCTTAGTAGTTGCCTTAAGTGTTAAAAAAAGTGCTTGGAGTGAGCAAGGTAACAATTCAAATATTTACTCCCCTAATCTGCCACGAAACAATGCAAAAAATATTTTGCAATGGTTAATTTTCTAAATATTGCTGATTTTAATATCATTCAGTGAATTTTTCGCAAAATATCGCCAATAGCGCCAAGTTGAACCCAAATTCGAAAAATATTTTTTTCGCCAAATTTGTCGCCAACTTGGCGATATGTCGCCAAGTTGGCGTCAAACGGCGACCAAAAGCTTGGCGACATATCGCCAAGTGGTCGCGCCAATTCATATCACTTGAGTCTGCATTGAAATTAACACTGATTTACCCCAAAAAAGGGGTAAAACACCCCCTTGGGAACATTCAAATGCAACCACAAGGGGAGGTGCACAACTAGACCATCCTCAGAGCCTACATACCAAGCTAGAAGCTTCTACGGCATATAGTTTTTGAGTTATGCGACCCACATACGCACACACGTACATACAGACGTCACGAGAAAACTCGTCGTAATTAACTCGGGGGTGGTTGAAAAAAATTTTTCGGCTGCTTATATGTTGCTAGGTACATATACACGTGCTGACAGGTCAAAAAAACTAAGGAATTTTCATTCGGGGGTGAGCAAAATCAAAATTTAGACTCAAATTTGAGTGATTTTTTTTTCGCGATCACAATACTTCCTTTACTACGTAAAAGGAAGTAAAAAAGTGGCGTGCAGTTCTTAGTTGGTAGTCCGGAGATATGACCTATTGATCATACCAACTGAAAAAACACACTTGAATTTTTTATTCCAAAACAACGAAAAACACCCTCCTAATTTTTTATACATAAAAAGTATATGATGTTGTCATTACTGAAAAAAAAATTTGGGCAGTTCTTAGTTGGTACTCCGGAGATATGACCTATTGAACATACCATTTGAAAAAACACAAAATCTGACTTCAGACGACATTTGGCAAAATTCTATTTTTCACAATCTCATTTTTGTCACTAATATTGAAGGAAAAAATAATTAGCTTTAAAATGATCTTTAAACTGGCTTAATTGAATGAAAAATGAGGAAGTTATAGAGCTTTTTCAAAACGCATACCAAAAATAAACAATACTTCCTTTACTACGTAAAAGGAAGTAAAAAACAAAAATTCTAAAAAAATCAAAATTTCAAAAAATTCTACAACCCTAAATTTTTATTCAAAAAATCTAAAAAAATTAATTTGAGTTTATCTTATAGGTATCTATCCGTAAAAAAAATATTGAACAAAATCCGAGACATGACGGCACGGCCGACTATTTAAATTAGGCGATTTGACGTGGAATGAGCCTAAAGTGAATTTTTCGCAAATTATCGCCAATAGCGCAGAATTGAACCAAAATTCAAAAAAATAATTTTTTCGCCAAATTTGTCGCCGAGTTGGCGTCAATCACTTGGCGACCAAAAGCTTGGCGATATATCGCCTATTGGTCCGCGCCAATTCGTATCACTTGTCTGCATTGAAATTAACACTGATTTACACCAAAAACGGGGTAAAACACCCCTTGGGAAGATTCGAATGCAACCACAAGAGGAGGTGCTCATCGGCCGATGATCGGCCATTCATCGAAACCCGATGAAATTCTCATCGGCCGATGATCCAATATGTCTCATCGGCCGAGCAGAATCCGAGCAGCAAAATCCGATGAGAATACGATGAGATTTGGAGCAATTTACGAGCGGAACAGTCCCGTGCCGAGGAATTTCATCGGGAAACTTGATCGGAAGGATATCGTTTTCCGATGGAATATAGCTCATCTTATTTTCATCGGGAAAGTTGATCGGAAGGATATCGCTTTCCGATGAAAAGTAGCTCATCGAAAACCGTGCTCGGATACTGATCGGAACGATGTCATCGTGCGTTACAGGATCAGTTTACGAGGAGTTTGTTGATCGGCCGAGCAAAATCCGATGAGTTGATGCTACTTGGGCTCCCGTTTTATTTTCGGTACAGATAATGCAGTAGTAAATATCTCCCCAAAAACAACAGTGTTGTAAAAAAATCCCCCGCCAAGAAAACCCTAAATACTCAGCCTTAAAAAGTTATGATATCGAGTTTTCCCGCCAAGTTTGTGCCAAACTACAACTAACCTGTATGTATAGTTCTTTTAAATTGTTTTCAGTTTTGCCAGGCGGGAATAAGCTTTGTCTTGTGAGGTGGTTGCTTAATGAGTAAAAACTTCCCGCCTGGCAGGACTGAAAACAATTTAAAAGAACTATACATACAGGTTAGTTGTAGTTTGGCACAAACTTGGCGGGAAAACTCGATATCATAACTTTTTAAGGCTGAGTATTTAGGGTTTTCTTGGCGGGGGATTTTTTTACAACACTGTTGTTTTTGGGGAGATATCACATGTTTTTGCATTAATATTATTTCTTTGCCTGTTTTTTTTTCTCTTCAAAATTTACTTTGCATGTTTTTTTTCCCTTCAACATTTTTCTTGGCGGTCCGACATCTGTGGTTTTCTTGGCAGCATGCATTTGGTGCAAAAGTTCAAGGATCTTCTTCAGTCTAGGATAAATTTGAAATCAATCACAATGTACCACCCGAACCGACGCAAAACAAAGCTAGTTGCTAACAATACTACGATTAAATTAAAAGTTAAAAAAAAAGAACCCCAACCCTTACTGCCGATCTCATATTAAAATGAACTAAATTGAAGATCCCTTTTAAAAGCCTTATGCAATAAAATCAATTACAAATATTTTATTTGTTAACAAATAGAAACTGGCAACAGATGAAATTATAAATCATTGAGTTTTCTTTCCTCATGGCCCAACAATGAAAACATAAATGCTCAGATGTTGAACAGAGCTAGTAGATAGAAATCGGACCAATTTTAAGCATTAATAACTCCGGGGTGCGATGACCCCGGGGGGTAAATTTTGGGAAAATGTCCTTAATGTCTCATCGAGAATATTCATACCAAAAATCAACACTAAACACCCCCGGGGAGAAAAGATACGGAAAATAAAAACGAGGGGAGAGGGGGTGGGGGGTCGAAAAACCCCCTATGCCGAGCTTTGGGACAAAATAAATGTGGGTGCAAAAGCAGAGCTCAATCCGAGTTACCGTTTAGTCTGGACCGCTGTCAAACAATTTTTAAAAAGTGCGAAAAATAGCGATTTTATAACATATATCACCCCTCCCCCTGAGGGTCCTGGATGTTTTGCTTTAGTATGTGCCGTCAGGGGCCGCTGGAGATTGAGTATACCAAAAATGAACTCTAAGGATCTTTCTGGGGCTGAGATACAGAGGGGTGAAAACCCCGGTTTGGTTACTCGCGTAAACAGTCCTAGTCGCTCTTTTACATTTTTATTGGCGACGGAAATTTCTTGGCGGCTTGTATTTGGTTTTCTTGGCGGGGCGGGACGCTCCCGCGTCCCGTGATCAATAGCATTTTAAAACTACTGCGTTGAATTCAAGTCATGAATTCTTTTAAAATATTGTTACAAATCTTGTAAATAGTTGTTGTTTTTCCTGCTTTGCATCATTTTCATTAGTTTTGGTTTTATCTGACGTCATGTTGCAAAAGTATCTGAAGATATCACCTTTATCACTTGTATACCGGCCTCGTAACACTTTGTAGTTTTTACACTTGCCCTAACTTTAATAAGCGTGAAGACATTTTCGCGTGGTTTTCTTCTTATCACTAGAATTTGTGAATGGATTGTTCAAAGTTATGAATGAACAGAATGCTCCGGATTTTTCTAGAATATTGTCGTAATTTCTTTCCGTGTATAAATAGCCTTGAACACAGTTTTTAGTCAGTCAGTTGTTTTCAGATTTGATCTGGTGACTCGTTTTCATTCGCTTGGGCGGATGGTTGTTTTGCTTTTGTAATTGCTTAATTACTGTTCACGTTAGATACGTGGTGTTGAGGTACTGTTGAGAGTACAGTGTACTGTTTTGCTACCTAATTGCTGGATGTTTAGCAATTGTTTCCCGCTTTATTGTAAATAGTGTACATACTTGTAAATA
>JAXGGA010023120.1:0-13933 GCA_038373865.1 Uloborus plumipes | reverse complement strand
TAACAAGTTTGGATTTTAACAAAACTTCTTTAAAGTAAAGAGTTTTTCCTCCGAAATGGTAAATATCAGTAAAGTAAAAACAGTTCACATAAGGTAAGAAATTTATAATATAAAATCAAATTTATAAACTTAGCTACCCCCCCCCCCCCTTAAAAAATCTTTAACTGTTAAAAAAAAGAAATATAAAGATTAAAAATTAAGAATGAAAGTAAAATATTTACATATCACTATCCACTTGTACACTGCAAAAAATAAACAGTTCGTTTTTACAGCATAATACTGGCAAAAGAGGTTCCAGTCTAAAACTGTAAAATGCACAGTAATAAACTACAAAACTAGCAATTTTACAATTTATTACTGTAAAGCGGCAATTTTACAGTTTATTACCACAAAATTAGATGTATTATACTGTAAAAACAACAGTACAATACTGGCAGCAGATGTTCCAGTTTAAAACTGTAAAATGCAGAGTAATAAACTGTAAAATTAGCTATTTTATAATTTATTACTATAAATTAGAAAATTTTCAGTTTTTTTACTGTAGAATTCGCAATATATTACAGTTTGTTTCTATAAAAATTAGCTGCAAATATACTGTTAAAAACAACAACTATTTTTTACAGTGTATGCAAAGCAAGACAAGAATCGTTTGCATGATCTTTTTTTACTAAAAACGGATAAAAAAGCAGCATTTTTAAGCTTAGTGGAATAAAAGCCTTGCCTATCAAGCCATTTCTTAGATTGCAATCAATGTTGAGTCTGGAGCAAATTTTTTTTCGATTGTGTAGAAATTTAACGTGAAAATAGTATATTTTCATCTCAATATTTATTTATATAAATAAACTATCTCCCAAAAGTGCTTTGAATTCAGTTTGCTCCATGTAATTAATCATCCATTTGCTTTCATGATTACTAAGTCTACATCAGAGAAATGAGTGACAATATCATTCCGGTTTTTTATTGATATAACGCCAAAACCAAAACCTAAAAACAAAATGAAATTTCCTCGATATTTCGGTTGCCGAAGAAGTAGTTTTTTAGTGTAAGTTGATTCTCTACATAAAAAGGTTTGCCTAAGCGCTGATGAAACAATATTTTGAATGTTCCAAATATAAAATCAAAATAATCAATGAAAAAAAGATTGTTATAGTTTCTGTACATACTCAACTCTATTAGTTCTTCTGATGGCGCTTTATTCGAAGCCTGTATTAGATAAGCATTTATAATGAATTCAAACTTCCCAGTAGAGCCAAATGTTATTTTTTCTAGTTATTCAAAAATGACGTAAAGTTTGTTTAGATATTCAAAGGAATGTATAGGCACACCTAAGCTGGTTTTGATTCATGAAATCAGAGATATTTTGAATGCCTCTACAAACGTTTTTAACGCATTGAGAATCGGAAATATACCTCAAAATTTAGTTAAGCGTAATTTCACTCAATGTATATTTTCAATAAAACATTACCATCGTGAGAAATGAAAAAAGGAAAGCAGTTGAAATGTTTGAAATATTACCTTTGAATGTTTTGTATTTTTTTTTTAATACAAAAATATCAAGCATCTTAAATGTTAAAGATTTAAGTATTTATTACCTCGTTTTTCCTTGCCATCTTCCATAAAGTAACTTTCGTATGTGCTTGACCACACTAATTAGTGCCTTTAACAGTTTTTGTCTCACTCCAACAAAATAAATTTCGCTCTTTCAAAAATGTCAATAAATACGTTCCCACGTTAAAAAAAGTTCGATCCACATCACTGAATACCTCCCCCCCCCCCAAAAAAAAAGGACGATGGTGTTTTTAAAACCTCTTACACTTGCTCCTTTTTTGGATAAAAAGAAATTTTTCGTCCCCCCCCACCCCCAATCCTTCTTTTTTCGTCATAATTGATATCCTAGAGTATAACAGTTTATTTAATAGGTTAGAAACGCAATGTAATATCATATTTTATGTAATATAGTTTTTATGCATCCAGACATAATACTTTATTATTACATTGTAATGTGAGTAATGATAATTTTACCATATTTAACAACTCACACAAAATTACAGCAAAATCAATGCTTGAGATAGAGCATTCGGGAAATACTAATGCAATATTAATGCCATCGGTGGGCTTACTTCTGAGTGCAACTTTTTTCAAACCCTCGTGTCATTGAAAAGATATCGAAGTACTTTGCACTGGCGCTCAAACTCGAATGCCATAGTGATTTTTATATTCTGATAGATTTGATTTTTTTGTAGTTTGTGTGTATAAAAACAGGTAAGTTGGTTGCAGTTGCTTTTCTTCTTTACTATTATTCTATGCTTCCCTGAAATGTCACGCCACACTGATTGGAAACCAAACAAAATTCTAAAATTTGATGAATTTCGAAAAGGAATTTTGAAATGTTTCAGTTGCAAGATAACTGAGCTGAAACATTTATAATGTTTCATCTGATAATTAATTTCGCTATTTTTTTCTTTCTTTCTGATTTTTTTTCTGCTGTCTTTGTCCTTTTTTCCCTTCTTCTTCTTTTTTTTTTTTTTTTTTTTTGCCACTTTCAATTACACGTGTTGCCGTGACCTTTCACATTCCTGAGTCTGCTCCATCTTCTCTTCACAAGACTCTAGGCGTGACGTCATGTTCCAGAGCGGAAGCAGCAGCCGCCTATTGGAACACAGAAAGTGCGGGGTTAGGAGACTAATAGCTCGTAAGTGTAGATCCAAACTATTATCAAATTGAATTCTGAAGCGAGATGAGAAAGAGCTAAGATCAAATTCCTTATCGCCAAGATTGGCGCAGTTTGACTTGAAGAAGAAACTTGAACGGAATGTTAATTTCAATTTGAGCACAAAAGATTTTTCTTAAGATTGAAAAGCAGTAAAGTCTTGAAACCTCGACCAAATGGACCGAAAAGTGGCTGAATTAGTGAGCATGCCGGATTATCCGAAAAGTGGTTGAATTTGTGAGAATGCCGGATTATTGATCGGAAATGCGCGAATAACTGTTTTCGTCCTGCAAATGTGAGGCCGAGTTTTACATACCCCGCGCAATCTAGAACCAAATACACTAGTACTATGTTAGCCTTCTACTCTAGTTTGTTGCTTGATGACTATTTTTTTGAAAAAATGGAAAAAAAAAAGTCAAAAATGCAGGTTTTAGGTTTAGTTGCAAATATTAGTTTCAAGTTTATAAATATATTTTGAAAGGAATTCTCACAACTTTTACGAAGAAGCATTTTTCAATAGAAATAATTGAAATCGTTTTCCCATCTTTTATTTTTTGTCTTTCAGCCTTTATCTAACAAGTTAGAACATTTGTTTAGTTTTATCTATTTAAAAAAAAAAAAAAACTCAAGGAAATCGTCGACGATATAAATAAATTCCGAAGATACCTGCTACTGCTCTTAAGAAAGAGAGAGAGAGAGAGAGAACTTTTTTAAATCTTTGAAAGAATAAAAAATAATTTTAAATCAGTATTTTTACTCTAGTAAATGTTTCAGTATGTTGGTACTTGTTTTCTCTTTCACTTTTAGCTAAACTGATGCGATTTTTCCTTTTAAGTTTATCTATCTATTCGACGGATTGAAGACTTTTCTTTGTTGATACATTTATCAAGGCACTTAATAAAAACTATTCCGTGTTTAACTGATTGAGTTTAGATTGCATTTTTCCCATTCCATCAAAAGCTCGTCCCAATCAACAGTTAGAAAACACAAGTAGTCAAATAAAGTCCCATTTTTAATTAATTCTATCAAAAATTTTATAGAATTTGAACCGCATAGCCTAATTTTTATATTCGCTTAATGCTTATGGCTTTAATTGGAAGGACTAATAACACTGGTCGGCAGTGGTTCACTAACAACAACCAAAATATTACTTTTATTACGTATTCATATAGTTATTTAAATACCTGCAAGTAAAAAAGTCTCACCACGTCTCAATTTTCCGTAATAAAAAAAATAATTTTTTACTATTTTTTATGATTTTCGCACCAAATGCCTATTTTTGGAGGGAAAAGGAGCAAAAAATTAACTCCAAAATTTTTTTGGGGGTGAAGGGAGACTCAAAGGTTTCTGGTGTAAAATGAGAGCATAAGACCCCCTCCTATTATTCCTATGACCAAAAAAATTTTCGCGCTGTAAAATAAAATTAAAAAAAAAAAGAAAAAAAAACGATTTTTTTCTCTCATTTTACGGCTTTGTATCAGAGGGGAGAGGTGGGGGGCTTTCGGCAAAAAGTGGAGAGTGATGGAGAGGAAAGGGGCCATATGCAGGGACGTCATTTCAAGTTTTTCCAGGGGGGGCAAAGGGTCCAAACACAATGCAATTTCATCGGAAAACATGAAAAACCACGCCCACTTATATGTAAATACAGTGATTTCTCAAAGGCAGGGAGGGGCATTGACCCCCCCATGCCCCGCACCCTAAATGACGGGCCTAGCCATATTTGGATTTTGGAGATAATTTTACATAAGAACCAGCCAGAATACGCCGTCTTTCTGAAGACCTGCGATGTTTCTCGTATTTAGCGTGCGACAGTCATAAAATAGGTTTTTAATTTTTAAAAAAATTTTTTTTTACAGCGCGAAAATTTTTTCGGACGTAGGAATCATAGGAGGGGGTCCTATCCTCTGATTTTACATCGAACTTTTTTTTAAACGTCATTTTAAAAAAAACAAGAATGAAAAGATCATTTTTGGTGATTTTTTGCTCATTTTGAGGGGGTACACCCCCCTAAGAACCCCTTCTTTGCTATTAGTGGTCCTGATTTTGAACTTTGAGTCTCTCTTGAAACTTCAAAAAAAGTTAGGAGTTAATATTATGATCCTTTCCTCTTGAAAAAAAGGTGTGTTTGATATGTTTTTTCAGTTATGTTCAGTACTTTTTAGAAATTCATAACAAGAATACTGTACGTGCTACAGCTTTTTTACAATTATTTTTGAATTTTACATTGCAAAATTAGTCAAAAACAGTTAATGTCATCTTTGTTAGGGAAAAAAAGTGAAATTTTGTCGACTAGTGTAATTTGGCCTTCCGTATCCACGTTTGGTTCAATTGGCTTGGCGACAAAGGGAAGAAAAGTGAATAACATAGAAAAGAAATGAAAAAAAAAAAAATGTAGGAGAGCTTGGCAACCCCTTCTGTGAAGAGCGGCTGCAAGTGATGCTATGATGAGAGCTAACAGAGAAATTACTGCACCGGCCATTTCCTCAATTATCTTTGATTAGTGGAGGCGCGTAGTCGCAACCAATCACTGGACAGGAAAAAAAACTGCCAGAGAGGAACAATGGCGATGAATATGGAATGACGCATTTGGACGTCGTGCTATTTTGTACGTTGGAATCGCAAACAGTAACGAAGGAAAGTAGTCTGGTGCCATGGATAGTTTTTGCCTTTGGATAATGCCAAAATTTTTACGTTTTTCAAAACTGCTTTGCTGTAAAAGTTTCATGAAAACTTTCATCATTTTCGAGTGCGCTATTCTTGTGTGCAATGTTACCAGATTTTCTAATCTCGTTTGGAAAGAATAATTTAGTTGCAAAAGCGTCCAAATTTTGACTTATTTCTCAGACAGACGGTTTATTTCTCCCCCCGAATTGAAAACAAGAAGTTCTGTCAAGAACTAAAGGAACCTACTTTCCCCTATACCGGCATCGGTATTCTAGCATCTGATCAATATTCTCTTAATCATCCAAAGCTGTGAATTAAGTCAAACATACCTTTTTAGCACATAGAGCTGATTTCTAAGAATAAAATATGCCTCTCTCATTTGGTGAAACAGGCACCCAACCCCCCGTAAGAAGTACACAAAGGAATAAATACATCTGTAACATCTTTAAACAATGTGCTATTATAGTTCTTTCGTAGAAAAATTCCTTACTTATTTTGAAAACAGAATCAAAACTAGAAATCACATCAAAACACATTTTATCAAAAAAAAAAAAAACTCGCTTCGATTTAAATTGTCTCGAATTTTATTTTTAATCCGTTGGCTAAAATTAAAAATTAGTAAATAAATTAATAAGTAATTAATAGTTCTCTTAAGCAAATCATTTTTTGTAAAGAAAAATACTTGCCAAAAATATATATATATATATATATATATATATATGGGTGATTCTACGATCAATGCGTTTTTTGTGTCCCCAAAGAAAAAATAATCTGTTTAATTTCACACTCATTATATCACTAGTAGCCGCTATTTTTATGATTGTAGTGGTAAGGGCCAGACGAAATTTCAATTTTTGGGGGGTTTATCGATACCAGGGGAAAATGCGTTGCCAGGGGAGTGACACTATTGGCGGAATTCTGGTTTGATTTACAATTATTTCACTTATTTTTCGGTGTAAAATCATAGTATGGACTCATTTCTATGAGACCTGTATTAAAAAAAAATTTTCACGTTGTAATAAAATGAAAAAAATTAATCCTGAAAACACGACATGTTGCATACAAGTCGCACCGCAGATCCCAAATAAAAATACTTCCCGCATTATTTACGTTCATTCAAATTGCTTTCACAGGGGCAATTAGGATTAAAAATGAAATTAATTATGCTTATATCACAGTTTTAATGTATATTTACCCTTTTTTTGAACAAAAATGCCAGGGGAGTGACGCCAGAGAAGTGACAAAATCACACATTACCTATAAAAACAGCATCACGCGTTCTTCTTACCAGAACTTCAAGTAAACCGTGATGTCTGCACACAATAAGCATTACATTGTACATACGCATACTTATGTAACGATGAAATATCAAAAGTTATACTTACCAGGGGAAATACTACAGCGACTGGCGCAGTAAGCTTTGAGGCACTTTCAACAAGAACCGATGCAATAATATTCGAATTTTTTTAAAACCTCTTAGCTTGCTTTTAACTTTACTCAGTATTACACTGGTTATTCGCAATCAACATCATTCTTATGCATTTTTTATACTAAATTTCAGTCTTTGAAGTTCGCCAGGTGGAGGTGACACTGTTGATATGGCCCGTTGAAAAGTGTATTTTTTTTAAATAATAATAAATATTTTTTCAATGTTTACTGATGAAATAGGTTTCTCTGTTAATGTAAGTGTATGATTATGGCAAAAAACATTATGCCACGTTAGCAAAAATTGAGCGTCGAACATGTTTGTATAAAAACTAGTATTTGGACAGGCCAGGGGAGTATACATTTATGACTATTTTCGGCTGTAAATGCTAAAATAAAATAATTGCAGTGAATTAATTGGGTGATCCATATAAAAGATAATAGTCTGTAATGCTTCAGCATGCAAAAACATTATTAAAATCAGTTTTACATGAAGTTTTTCCATTGGCCGTCTGAATTCAAATAGCGTAGAATGACCCATATAATAAATGAATAAACATACAAAACATCGACGATCGACTGCACAGTTAATTTCTTTTAAGAGTAACAGTCATTCATTTTTTCCCAGCCGGAATTTCAGCCATATTTGCTCAGTCAGAGTTAGAGACGACGATTTGAAAAGGCGGAGTCTTCAGTCGTAGTCGACAGGCGGAGTCAGAGTCAAAGGCTTCTAATAGTAGGAGTCGGTCATTTTTTCAGAGCCTGCTTTCTGCCATGGCTGTGGAGTCAAAATCCGAGTCAAGGATTTGGTGTTGGAGTCGATAGGTTGCAGTGGGATTCGAAAGCTCTAAAATTCTAATTGTAGGAGTGGGTCATTTTTTCCGAGCCTGCATTTCTGCCATGGTTGCGGAATTGGTGTAGAAGAGTCGGAATCGGAGTCCTTCAAAACAGCTTATCCAGAAAAAACATTTTCCATACATTCTTCCTCAAAACCAGTTTCTAACAAAGTTAGTTCAAAGGTAATCCATCTTCAAGTTTAAGATCTGCATTGGGCTTAAATTTCCCCGTAGGCGCTAATGTTGCGCTTTTTTAAATGGTTCAAAATTGAACGAAAAATTGTTTAAATGCAAATGTGAGAATGAGGTGTCCTCGCCGAGATCTTTCGAACAAAAAAAAGTTTTTTCAAATCGGACTTCTCATTCAAAAATTTTTTTTTTTTTTTTTGGGGGGGGGGGCAGACAGACAGATATACCTGCAAGCAGACAGACAAACACAGATTTTTTCCCCCTCTCAACCCTACTTTCCAATTTTTAATTATTCGATATTCATTTTACTTTCTATTCATTTTGACTTTTTTTTTGGACTTAGCGATATTTTTATGATGCATTGCCACTTTTAGTGCTTTTTTTTTTTTTACTTTAACGGGAAAGTAAACTAAAAAGAAGGGGAAAAAAATCCATTAATTTTGTGCTCACTTTTAGTGAAGATCAGTCATACACGAAACAATGTATAATCATTCTATTAACTATACTAGGATGTTTAAGTCACAATAAAATAATTATTCGAGTAACAAATGTTCTCAATTAACCATATTTTAAAAACGAACTAAAACGTAGAAAATAATCTCGCAAAACTTCATGTAGATTTGTAGCCCTGTATAGATTCAGGACTTTTTACAGATTGGGCGGACAATTCGTGATTGTGAATTTATAACTGTTATCAAAATTCAAGAAAAGTTTAAAAGATAAAGCTTAGTAGGCTCACATCAGGGATAATTGATATATTTGTAATTTAACTCACAACTTAATTGCTTCTCAAATTACATTAGTTGATGTGAAAGTTTTCTAATTGATAGCTACTTTTTCTTGATCCTTTTCATACAACTATGTAGCACATACGCCCTATGTTTTTTTCTTTTAAATCTGATTTTGTATCTGAAATCTGATCTTATCTGTAATTAAAAATTTACCCTCCTGAGATTTCCAGACAATCTGTAAAAAGTCCTGAATTTGTATGGGCTTTAAATCTACATGAGGCTTGGAGAAATTACTGTCTCCTTTTTGGCCCGCTTTAAAAACATGGTTAATTGAAAACATTTTTTATTTCAATAATCATTTTGTGCTTTTTAGGATTGTGTGCTGAACATTTTGCATTTCATACTTGTCGATGATCTTATTGCTCAGATCGGTCATTAAGTCCGACAATATCTGCATAGCAGAAATACATTTGCTTTTAGTCTTTGTCATCAAAAACAATGAACGGGGGGGAGGCAACGATTGGGAAAATTGCAAAGACTCCCAGTTATTGAAATCTTCACTATTCCCACATTTACTTTGAAAGTACACAAATCTGTAATATGCACATTGCATGTACTAATTTTAAATTATATTAAATTGCTTTTCGCCGGCCATCTCCTTCTATTGTAATTCTAAATTTCCAAAAAAAGATTTGAGTCTGAGTACATTTTGGTGCTTATCGATAAAAGTACCAATCATGTCAAGCTCATCGAGAGAGTTTTATAACATCAATTAAAATGAAAATACAACAATTTTATTACCTTTAAACATGTTCTGCTTATTTTTTCATTAAAAATTAATTAATGACGACAATTATTTTATCTGTTAAATTGTAATGGACGAAATACAACATTTAAAATACTTCTTAGTCTTTTATATAAACACTTTATTCTAAGCGTTCTAACCGTCACATTGTTCGAACTAGTTTCATAAGGGGTAGATTTTTACGGCTTTCCACTGGTAATAATACGAAACGATATAGGGTCATTCCACGTCAAGGGATCCAAAATCTGAGAAAAATTTTACCTTACATTTTTGTATTTCTTTCACATTAGGCTCATCCATTGTACCCCTTGAGGTAATCAAAAGTCTCAATTTTTGGATTTTTATCTCTATTATTTTTTCATTTATGAGAATTTGAACTTTGGAAAAACCCTCGTTTTTCCGTGGATAAGGGAACATAAAAGGGACCATAACTCGACACCAAATATAGATAGAAGGATTTGGTAAATGGCATTTTAAAGTACGTTAGTTGCCGCTTAATCTGATATGCAACATGACTAATTTGATAAAAATTTTCTTTTTCAAAAAATGAAATTTAAATTTCAAATTTAAATTTCTCAAAAAACATATAATGAATTTTTTTGAAAAAATTCTCAAAAATTCTTGTGTATTTTATCTATGTTTGTACAAATTTTTAGATTGGGATCTTAATGGGATCATATTTTTTTGAATTTTTGAATAAAACTGTATAGGAAAAAAATGATATTTTTTAGATTCTATTTATTTAAATACTAAGTTCTCTTGCTCGTGATGGTCTAAAAAGTAGCAAACAAACATGAATATGTTTAAAGTGAGCTGGCATGAGCTTATAGATTTGTCAGGTTCACCCCCCTACACATTCCTCCCCCTCACAACCACTCTTTTCTAATTTAAAACTGTTCAAAATGTTTAAAAAAAAACAAAACTCTTTGATACAAAATGAATAGTAAACTTATTTAAAGTGGGGAAATGGGTTTCTTTATAACTAGACGAAGTATCCCCCTCCCCACCCAAATATACCATTTACACTATACTAATATGACGTCTAACCTGTGGATTGAGTTGAGGATTATTTTCACCCTAGGTATAAATATTGTTTTTCAGACGAAATGTTTCTTTTTCGATCCGAACTTCAAAGTGTACTTCCATTCAATATCTAAAATTTAACTTTATGATTCATTTCATCTTCTACCCCAGCACAAATCTTCAATTTTGAAGGGAGGAAATAAATGGGTCGCCCCAAGATCATAGCAAACAGCAAAATAGCACTGTTTCTCCTTGTTCTCATCGTTTTTTCTATTCATTCACACAAAACTGAAAATAAATCAAAATATCAGATCATATGTTTGTGTCCCCATAACTATCTTTCCAGATTATCTAGTGTGCAGCTGTTATTTAATTTTTTTAATTGTTTGTGTTCTTTTTCATTTCGTTGTAAAGGAAAGTAAAGCAGCAAGATATATCTATATACATATATTAAACAAACACTGCTTTTTTGAGTACAACCTCACATGTTGTTTAACTTCTTTACAGATTGCTCCTCCCGCCCCTTACCCTACCTTCCCATTCCAAACTTTTTTTTTATCATCCCGCCTAACCCCATTTCAAAGCCTTAGTCTCTACTGATGTCTGGTAGTGTTTCAGTTTGTTCTGTTTGTTACTCTTTCCTATTAGCTCATGAACTTTGTCCAATAAGAGAAAGGAAAGGCAGTGATGGTGACTGCCATATAACGTGACATTTTGATTTCTTTTCAGTTTTTGTGTGAAAATAATGGGAAAACATTATGAGAACAAGGGGAAACAGTGCTATTTTGCTGTTTGCTATGATCTTGGGGCGACCCATTTATTTCCTCCCTTCAAAATTGAAGATTGGTGCTGGAAGAGGGGATGAAATGAACCATAAGTTTAAATTCAGATATTGAATAGAAGTACACTTTGTGAAGTTCGGATTGAAAACGAAACACTTCGTCTAAAAAACAATATATACCTAGGGGGAAAATAATGCTCAAATCAATCCCCAGGTGAGACGTCATATTAGTATAGCGTTAATGGTATATTTGGGTGGGGGAAGGGTTGTACTTTGCCTTGTTATAAGGAAGCCCATTTACCAACTTTAAATAAGTTTACTGTTCATTTTGTCTCAAAGAAGCTTTTTTTTTAGCATTTTAAACAGTTTGGGGGAAAAAATGGTTGGGTCAGGAAGGAAGGGAGGGGGAGCTGACCAATCTACAAGTTAATGCTAGCTCACTTACCTAGAGTAAAAATAATAGTCAATTCAATCCCCAGGTTAGACGTCATAATAGTACAGCGTTAATGGTATATTTGGGTGGAGGAGGGGGATACTTCGTCTAGTTTTAAGGAAGCTCATTTACTAACTTTAAATAAGTTTACTATTCATTTTGTATCAAAGTATTTTTTTTTTTAACATTTTGAACAGTTTTGAATTAAAAAAGAGCGGTTGTGCGGGGGAGGAGGGGGGAGAGGGGTTAACCTGACAAATCTATAAGCTCATACTAGCTCACTTTAAACATATTCATGTTTGTTTTCTACTTTTTAGACCATCACAAGCAGGAGAACTTAGTATTTAAATAAATAGAATCTAAAAAATATAATTTTTTTCCTATACAGTTTTATTCAAAAATTCAAAAAAATATGATCCCATTGAGATCCCAATCTAAAAATTTGTACAAACATAGATAAAATACACAAGAATTTTTGAGAATTTTTTCAAAAAAAATCATTATATGTTTTTTGAGAAATTTAAATTTGAAATTTAAATTTCATTTTTTGAAAAAGAAAATTTTTATCAAATTAGTCATGTTGCATATCAGATTAAGCGGCAACTAACATACTTTAAAATGCCATTTACCAAATCGTTCTATCTATATTTGGTGCCGAGTTATGGTCCCTTTTATGTTCCCTTATCCATGGAAAAACGAGGGTTTTTCCAAAGTTTAAAGTCTCATAAATGAAAAAATAATAGAGATAAAAATCCAAAAATTGAGATTTTTGATCACCTCAAGGGGTACAATTGATGAGCCAAATTTGAAAGAAATACAAAAATGTAAGGTGAAAAACGTTGGATCACTTGACATGGAATGACCCTATAACATTTACTTAACTGACTTAAACATCCTAGTATAGTAATCAAAAAAGCGTGTTTTTTTTAGTGCAATTTATGACTTTAAACTAAATTTCGAACATTTGGATTATTTTAAACTATTTTTAATGCATCATCATCAGATTCTAAATCTTGCTCAAAATTTCAAGTCTCTATTTCACGGGAAAGTTAGTTAAAAATCAATCACGAGACTTTGCCTTAACAAACACACGCCATAACCGAGTTGAAGCATGTTAAAGTGAACTTCAATGCTAAAATGTATAAGAGTTAAGCAAAACTTAAATATGAAAATCTTTCATAAAGTTCAGCTGAATTTATTAGAAAACCTACATTTTTTTAAAAAAGTTTATAACGCATCGAGCTTTCTCCTAGTAGATCCATGCTCCAACATAAGGTAGATCATCTTGTAATTCTTTCCTTATTAATTCATTCATTTGTTGTCAGTAATTTAAAATATTTATGCTGTGGAATGGATAAGTTTCTGTATAAATTTAAACGAAGACCAAGAAAAAGAAAAGCACCTCCAGTTTCACTCTCATAGAACCACATAATATGCTCCGAATTTCTAAATAGTGGTTTGCAGTATTTTTTTCTTCAAATGTAAGTTATTATAGAGAAAACTAATAACTTTCATCTTGCCCTTCCCTTTCTGTTGGCCAGAATTATAATTTTTTATATAATTATTTTCATCCCCCCCCCCTCAATTTCGGAATTTCTGTATATTTTCCCCCTACTTTTCAGAAGCAATGATCATGTTAAATGAATTAATCATACAGTTATTTTTTTTTTAAGATGATGACAGAAAGTAAAATTTTGATAGAGATGGACATTAAAATGAAATGATTGACTCTGCACAATTACTGTAAGTAATTTTACGGCATTACTCTACTAATTTATTTATTTATTTAATACATAATATCATAATATTAATTATAATAATTGCTGCAGTATAACTGCACAACTCTTTCCCCACCTTCCATTACAATGAAATTATCTCCACGAAACTTTAACTTGCATATGTAAAAGCACATAACAAACCAAATAACTGCTCCTTAAATAATTCATTGGCAAATTCACTAATAAAAGGAATATTCAATTGATAGCATTATTATTATTATTATTATTATTATTATTATTATTATTATTATTATTATTATTATTATTATTATTATTATCATTATTATTATAAAAATTTAACATACTTATTATTGTTAATAGATTTGCTTTATTAATAAATTTCTTTATTTATTCTGTTATGCATTGCTCTTGGAAAATTGTTTACTTTCCGAAGAAGCTCAATATTATAATTTTGAAATCTCACAGTGCCATTTATCTCATATTTTCCTAATATTTTCTTCATGTTTTCTCTATTAAAGACATGTTAACATGTTTTGGCACAAAGTGGTTAAAATATCGCCAGATTGAAGTAAAAAGTTTCGAAACCCAATTTATTAC
>JAXGGA010023119.1:0-13934 GCA_038373865.1 Uloborus plumipes | reverse complement strand
AAATTGAGATAAAAACTATCCTATCATTTAAGTTGGACCAAACTGAAACTTTGTGCAAAATTTGGTTAAAATCGGTTCAGTAGCTGAGGAGTCCATTGGCCACAAACACAGGGACACGTAATTTTTATATATTAAGACAAAAACTTATATTTAGATTTATTGTATTTTAGAAAAACAAAAAATTGAATTAGTTTAAATTTTAATTGAAGTTAAAAATCGACATGAAAGCTGTGAGAGAACAGTGATTTTTCTTCTGCTGGAATTATTTGTAAATGTTCGTCAGTTTATGACCCATGCTTTACATTATGTATAGATTGAGACACATCTTCAAAAAACAATACGTTTTACCAAAATGTCACAAAAATATCATGTTTAGTCTAAAGTATAGAAACAAGTAAAAGTAAGAATTGTTTTTACTTAAATCCTCCTATTCATGATCGACTTACGTAAAGAGCAAATTACAGTTAAACTAAGCCACTTGACAAGTTCCATTTCGTTGTTCCTAAAGATAAATTACTAACAATTGTTAACGGAACCACAAAAGAATACTAGAACTATTTCTGCAGGATTACTAATGGAGGAGGTTGATCCAGATTCGAATTAAAGGATAATTAGACAAGGTATGACATTTTAGTTGATGGGTGTACCCATTTTCTGGATTTCCTAAAGTTGTGCGGAAAACATTTGTTTTAGTTTGGTTGAATAATTGTACGAAGTTTATATAAACTTTATCTGAAATATATTATGGAACAAAAATTTATGATACATAAAAAGTTCGTTTTAAAATTATTAATTTATTAAGTTTCAATTTAACAGTATGAGTATTTTTTGTTATGTATCTCTTATGAGACATTATGCTTTTGACCTGATGTACGACGAACTAAAAATGATCTAAAGTGACCCTGAAAAAAATAAGTGGGTTTCTTTATCATTAGTACTTATGTAATAAAATTAAACAAATTTAGACTTAAAATAAAAAAGAAGTTGAACGTGTAAAAATGCGCTTCTAATCAAGGGGAAAAATAGTTTTCTTATCAGAGAGTGAACTGCCTTACTTTGCATACATTAAGGCTTGTATAGTAGGGTAGAGTGAAAAAAATGAATTTTTGATATTCGTAAACGGGTTTCTTTCGTTTACTGTGTATGAGGCTAAGTAACAAGTCTGTAAAATATTTAATTATATTATTGCGACGTCATCTTTAGTCTACGCATTTGGTTTAAAGTTTTAAAATTTCTTACATTGCTCAAATTAAAAAAAAAAAGTATTGAGTGATTTCATACCAACTCACCTGAAAAAAGAAATGTTGATCGCACGACCGACTCGGATTTTCCTTAAATTTGGCACACAGGTTGATTATATAGATGCATGGAAAATTCCAAGTTTTTGGTTCCTGCTCTACTTATTTTCTGAGATACAGACCCTCAAAGTTTCTCCTCCCCGTCAAAATACTAAACAGTGATGTTATTAAAACAATTTTTATAAAAAATTGTACTCATGTAAATTAAAAGTGTTCGATATCTACATAAACTATTTACTTCAGGCATTCAGAAAAAAATACTGGAACGTTTATAATGAAAATTGCTGAGGTACAGGGCTCTTTGAAATTGTCAAAACAAAAACTTGATTTTGCCGATTTTGCTAAAATTGAGGAATTTATTCCAGAAAAAGGAAGAAATAACCAAAGGTTTACTTACTTTCTCGTAGTGTACAGATGTTTAGTATAAATGGTTACACAATGCATAACTTTGGTTTCCAACTCCTTCTTGGAAACACGAGTATTTAAGCTTAAAGATAAGCCATAAGGCAAAAACGTGCGATTTTGGCCATCTTGGCAGCCATTTTTCTCATAAAGGGGGGAGGGCAGTAGAAACTTTATTTTTTTATAAACATGTTGCTGATATGTTAGCTCAGTGGTGGCCAACCCCCGGCACGCGTGCCACAATGTGGCACGCGAAGACTTTTTGAAAAAAATCCAAAATTGAGGAAAAAATGTCGATCTCAAAAATATTGATAAAAAATAAAACCCTTAAACTGGTAAACCTCATGATATTGTGACAATTAAGTGTCAGGAGGCTGGTTTAAAAATTGTCTGAACTACAATATCGCAAAGTACTCAGCTTTAGCTTCGGGCATCCAACGAAAGCTGTGACGCTACAGACAATGCTTTGTAAAGCATATTTGTGCTCGAAACGAACGAAACTTTCGATGCTGCAGAATGGATTCTTGATCTGCAATCGTTTCAGCTAAGGTTGATAAAATTGAAAAAAAAAAAAAAAAACTCTGCAACTAAAATTAAGAAACTAGATTGGACAAATTTGGCATGGTTGCACAAATGAAGACCCTTAAATTGTTTTTGTTACATTACTTGAAAATAATTTGGGAAAAAAACTTCAAAAGTGTCATCGAATTATCTATCACAAGTTCCTTGCCAAGGAATGAGACTTTTTCTCTGTTGGTGACCCTGTAGAGTTAACTATGATAACAAACTACGAGTTAGAGCTCTGAATGTTTTGTGAACTTTTCCCAGGAGAAAAAGGAGAGTATAGCAAGATATTCCTTCATTAAAATGTACAATAGCTATCCAAAGGAAAAATAGTCATATAATTTTAGAATTTTAGGGAGTGTGTTTTCGAAATATCTGGAAGGAAAGCAATGAGGACTTGCTACTTAGAATTGGAGCATAGCGAACTAATTTAGCTATGCCATCTCTTAACATCCTGCGTTTAAGTAGTTTAAATTTAAGATCGTACGAAAAAAAAGGTTTCCTAAACCAGTAGAGGCCAACATTCTTTCTTTTATAATGAAACTTCAGTTTCTTTCTCTCTACTTTGGAGAAAAAAGAATAAAACATTAAAAGTTAATACTGAAAGTATCAACCGAAATTTAATAATTTTCCAATGGTATATGGAGAAAATTTTACATAGATTTAAAGCATTCGTTCAGTGTTAGGTTTGATAATTTTCAGGATCACAAAAAAAAAAAAAAAATGCTGAAATTTTCAAATTCTTTGTTTATTTCTCTGCAAGACACTACTTGTTACCCTTCTGAGATCTAAATCGGAATTACTGACCTTTTGCATTGGTAATCAAATATAAGACATAAGAGCTTACTTCAACAGAAAGTCACCCACGTTGCATAGAAATTTGGAAATTTGTAACAACATTTTTTTTTTCACATTTACACACTTTAGCCGTCTGATGCTGTTGTAGATTTGACTAAAAATACGCTTCTGAACAAATATTTTTTGTTATGAATGCAGAAAAATCGAAATACCGTTGAATATTAATTGATTGCACTTAAAACAGATAAGTTTCTTAAGATTCTAAAGAACTAATCCTAGAATTAAAGACTCGGTAGAAAAGATGCAGACTCATAAACCACATTAAGTACAGACTGTTTAATTTTTAGAATAGAATGTTTGATGTTATTTGTTTCTATTTTAAGCATAAGCCAACTGACAGAATCTATAAAAATGTTTACTAACGATAATTCTTAAGTTCGGACTTGTTTTATCTTTATTATCATTTAGATTTAAATTACTCAGATTTACGAGAAAAAATGTTTCATTTGAGTAAGAATTACATAATCAGCCAGCATAAAATCTACTTTTAGCTTAAAAAAATCAATTTGTTGAAAAAATACAATGTGGCACGCTGAGTTTTTTCTCCCCAGATAGTGGCACTCTCCCTAAAAAGGTTGGCCACACCTGTGTTAGCTATTCACAGGAAAAAAGTTCACTTTTGGTTATTTCTTGCATTAAGAGATATCCTGCTGACAGTATATGCATGTTTTTCGCGAAGACCATATGCTTTTGTTCCCCCTCGTATGGACTTAAATTTAATTAAACGAAAAAATAATGATATATTTATTAATAGCTGTATTATCTACCCGATATATCATGAAATTGAATTTATTAAATCATTGAACAATAAATTAGATATTTGATGAAAACAAGAAATAGTATTTCTCCGATACCTGAGCATTATGCATTCATAATTATAAAGTACTAAATAATTTCTTGAGAAAATTATTAAAATAAAGGAGCTCTAAATATTTATCTCATAAGCAATGCCCAATCTTGTTATTGGGATATTCATGTTTTTAATTGCAGAATTTTTTGAATATCACTTAAATATCAGGAAAATAAATGAGGCCTTTTCGTTTCATGTGGGATATTTTATGACAAATTTCATTTGATAAGCTACTAAATGAGCATGGTGATAAAGAGCTATTAATTTCAGCATCGAATTCAATTTTATCCTATTAACAGTTAAATATTTACAAATAAATTAATAAATAATTAAATATAAAGCAATGCTTCAAGAATTTAAAATTAATACAACTAATTTATTCCCATACTGATCTTTACAAAACGGACATCTGCTGTGCACTGATAAGAGCTGACAAGAATAAGTTTACTCACTAAAATACTTGTTCCCAGATACCATGAAGCATACATTCATTTTTCTACAAAATAATACTGCAACAAAGAACAAGGGTATCTTCCTGTTTAGAGCCAATCAAAAATATCCCAACCACAAGATTGGGTATTGCTTATGAGATAAATATTCGAAGTTCCTTTATTTGAATTGATTTTTCAAGAAATTATCTAGTACTTCATAATTATGAATGCATAATGAATACCCAAGTAGCACACTTCGTTTTTTAAAGCTTGTAAAATGGTTATTAACGTTGTGACAATGGATTAAAAACTTTTATAAAACGTTAAAACGTTTTTTGTGCTACCTGGGAAGGCATCGGAGAAATTATATTTCTTATTTTTCATCAAATATATAATTTATTGTTCAATCATTTAATAAATTCAATTTCATGGCATATTGTGTAGATAATACAGCTATTAATATATATATCATAATTTTTTGGTTTAATTCATTTTAAGTCCATGAGAGGGGGAACAAAAGCATATGGTCGTCGCGAAAAACATGCATATACTGTCAGCAGGATATCTCTTAATGCAAGAAATAACCAACAGTACTCTTTTAAAGTGAACAGCTAACATATCAGCAGCTTATATAAAAAAAAGTTAAAGTTTCTACTGCCCTCCCCCCTTTATGAGAAAAATGGCTGCCAAGATGGCCAAAATCGCATGTTTTTTGCCTTATGGCTTATCTTTAAGCTTAAATACTCGTATTTCCAAGAAGGAATGGGAAACCTAAGTTATGCATTGTGTAACCATTTATAGTAAACATCTGTACACTACGAGAAAGTAAGTAAACCTTTGGTTATGTCTTCCTTTTTTTGGAATAAATTCCTCAATTTTAGCAAAATCGGCAAAATTAAGTTTTTGTGGTGACAACTTCAAAGAGCCCTGTACCTTAGCATTCTTCATTATGAACGTTCTATTTTTTTTCTGAATGCTTGGAGTAACTAGTTTCTGTAAATATCTAACACTTTTATTTTGCACATGAGTACAATTTTTATAAAAAATGATTAAATAACATCATTTTTTTTAGTATTTTGACGGGGCGGACAAACTTTGAAGGAATGTATTTCAGAAAATAAGTGGAACAGGAACCTAAAAATTTGGACTTTTCTATGTCTTTATATAATCAATCTGTGTGCCAAATTTAGAGAAAATCCGAGTCGGTCGTGTGACCCCCTTTTGGTGAGTTGGTATGGAATCACTCTATTTCAAATGAAATAACTAGTGACATGTGGTTTTTAAATGGAAAAGAAAGGTTTGGAACATATAAAGAATTTTTTAAAACCATTTTAGATTGATTTCAGTTCGCGCATAACGATCAAAGTTCATCAAATTTCCCAAAATTTCTGATATTTTCAACTTTTTTTAGCTCAATATTTTTTCTCAATATTTACTTGAAGTGTCTTCAAAATCTTTTTTATTCATTTGTTATTACTTTGAACTATGCAACTCTTCGCTAGCTCATGTGGAACTACCCAGGACTCACCACGAGGAGGTGACCACCCTTCGATACCTACACGTGACCCTTCCTTCCAACCAAGAAGATAACGTATTTACAGTTCTTAGTTTTGTTTGAAACAGTTAAACTGTTCCTTTGTGCCGTAAAGTGGTCGGATATTTCAGCCAGATATCCTCTGTTTTACTAACATTTTTCTTTTCCTGTAATCACATACCAATTTTGAAGAGCTTGTGACCTATTTGACAGCTCTTTTCAACTGATTGAATCGTTGATGAAATTTTTAAAAAGAGCGCATTCGGAAATCATATTTTAATTCTCAGCTTCTAGTAATCTATGTAAATATTGTGTATATGGGATGTATGAATATATATTTTTATCTATTTTTGGGATCTGAAGCGTTCTCACTTGTTTGCTTGTTTGATTTCTAGATTGAGCATTGATAATACGATTTAAAACAAGTTTCTTCAAATGCTCTCTCTTATGAACGAACATCGATAACAGCATATTTCTAGGGTGGAAAGTATACATTGTTTTGAATGGATGTAAATACAATTTTCTGCTTTTTTCCCGAAGAGATAAGTGTAACTCTTAATAATCTCACACAGATTCATAGCTAAATTAGTAACGTCTGCACTTCATCCCAAAAGAGTAAGGACACTTTTTTACCACGAAAGTTACGAAATCTTTTAAAAATTACAGTCTAAAGATTATGTTTGCTGTAGTCAACAATGTGGCTTGGGAAAGCTATCCTGAACCTTTGTTTCATAGTTTTTGGGATATTCTCCGTGTCAAAACAACCTTGCGCATCTAATGAAGTTACTGTTACTCAGTACTTAAATCATTTTTTTTATTGTCACCATTGATCGATCAATGACAAACTCTATAAGTTCATATTGAACTGATTTGAAAGTATAACACGTTATTTAGCTTCGTCCAACAGGTCCAACAAATTACTTCGATCCACTGGTAGGTCCATCTAGCTTTTGAAAAAAATGCCGCAAATTAAGTTCATTCAAATGTAATTGGCAAATATCAAATTGAAGAGGTCTACTAAGTTTTCCTACAAAGTCCTAGTTTCTGTATTACACCTTTGTATTTTCCTGTCTTTGTAGTGCATCCATCAAAACCAATGCAAACAATTTCCGACGCAAAGAAACAATTTACTGTTACTGACTTGTTCAAGTATAAACTTAAATATGTGCTCTCATTGGTTGGATCAAGAAGAGTGCGGGTGTAACTCGAAGAGCAGCCACATCCTCGTGGTGAGTTCTGGGTTAATTTCAATGAGCAAGCGAAGAGTTGAGCAGCTCAAAGAAACAACAAAATTATTAGGAAACTGTTTTGAATTCATTTTAAGTAAATATCGAGGGGAAATATTAATTTTAAAATGTCTGCTCAATATGGAAAATATCGGAAAATTTGCTGAACTTTGGGCCTAATGTGCAGACTGATATCATAATCTAAAATGATTTAAAAAAATTTTTGTATATTTCAAACCTTACTCTTCCATTTATTAACCTCCTCGTCACTAGTTTTATCATTTGCAATATTTAAAAAAAAAATCAAAAATTTCCAAACTTTAGGCCAAATGCGCAGACTAAAGATGACTTCGCAAAAGTGTAATATTTTACAGAATTGTTATACTTAGCCTCTTACACAGTAAATGAAAAGTATCTGTTTACGAAAATGAAAAATTCATTTTTTCCGCTCCACCCTATTTTATAATCCAGGAACTCTAAATATATAATATTTTTTCTGTTTCATTTTCCATATTAATCATCTGTTTATCAGGTTGCGGTAAATAATTTCAAATATGTCATCAAATGTAAAGTATAAATCCAACGTTAAAAATGCACAAATATACAGGTATACTGCAGACACGTGTTTCGGGTCTACAAGGAGCCCCTTTTTCAATGCAAGAAGTGTGAGCTTTAGGATGAAGAATCATCCGATAAAAGCGTGTAGGGGCCAAAATATTTTTGGGACAATTTAAAGCTTTATGTTATTCAAAACACTGAAATTGTCTGCCTAGAATGGAATGTATTCGAAGTTTTAAGAAGCATTAGATGAACCGTCAGTATTTTCCTTAGCAATCTGGAAGCTGAACCTTACCAAAAGCGAGTCAAACAATTCTAAATGATTTAGCTGGATAAAAAAATTAGAACTGAATTATGAATGGAATTCATTTTTGCATTGAAATCAATATTTTATTTGGTCACCCTGATTACGTCTTCCTATTCCTTTGGTTAGTTCCTTTCAAACTCTCTGTCTTTTTTAAAATTTTAAATGAATTTTTATACCTATTTTGTTACAGCAATCTACAGCCCCTCGATGTTGATTATAACATTAAAACATTTCTTTTATTTCACAAACACTGAATTACAGAACTTTTTTATGTATAAAATTAAAAGGGGCCGTGTTTTTATTTATTTATTTCTCATGTAATAGTATGTGAGCGATTTTAGCTTTATTGTCCATTAAAAATCATTTTTTCCTGAGGGGTAGGTGATCGTTTATTCTTTTTTCAATTGTAATGGGAGTAATTAGGATTTTTTATTACCACTTTGAATACGCTTGGAACTTAAGTTTAATCATGTGTGAGCATTTAAACTACAGAAGAATGAAAAAATTTCCTAGTGTTTGGAGAAGGATGTGTAAATATTTACAACTATGCTTTCTGCTTTTAAAGACTGACCTTTTTTCTTTTTTTTTAATTTAAACACATTCGTTTCTATTCGAGACGAGGGATATTCATTAATCGTCACGAGTGTTTTAATGGAGTTATTTCTTTTACAGGCGGAGGGTGGATTTTCATTTTGTTCTGACTGTGGAATTTTTTTAAATTAGATTCGGGGTGGTATATATCCTTTTTGAGCAATTAAGATAACTTATTGTAATTGCGTTTCGAAAAGCGAAAGGTCTATGATTAAACATTAAGGTCGGATTTTTGCTAATATAGTGCTTATTGTTGATTATTTTTCTTTCTTTTACTGTTGCTTCTTTTTCCTAAATTTACTATTTTTGGCACTTTTTTTGGAGTGGCAAGCTACGCGTTAGTATATTATTAGTTAACTGCAAACGCTTAGATACTTTTATTTTGAATGTTTTCTTTCATGCCGATTGTGTTTATATACTTTCGTCCCTTTTCTAGCCTCATATTTTTATTTCGTAAGCATCGTGTTTTGAAAGTTATAAAAAAATAACATATTAAGTAAATACATTTCCATTGCTAAAGTGCTTAGCTCGTAAACAAAGCACACGTTATCTTTTCTTCTGTACAGATTTTAACCCAATGCATTCAATTATGCCTTCGTAACAGATGATTGACTGGTGTCACATTTCCGCAGATGCGCTAAATTAGGTTAGGCTATGTTTTTCTTCTCTGTCTCACTAAATAACCTAGCATTTTTAATCAAAATTTTCACAACAATTATAAACCAAAGCATAATACGGATCTTTTGAAACCATATTTTTAAATAATCCTTATCTCACATAGTTCTAGAAGTGTATAAAATATAAAGTATATAGGAGTTTAATCAAAAATTATAAAACGCACTTTTTTGCCTTTGAGAATTTAATTTTTAGACAATTATTTTATAACTAGCATTACATATAGTGCAACTGTTCTTATAGTGTTTGTTTATTTTTAGTTTTAAAATATTAATATTTTGAAAGCGCATCATATGGAGAAAAAGACCGACACCACTTTGTCTTGATTTTTAGGGAACTTTTTCTTCTATTTAACATTTTAGCGTAAGACACAATTTAATGGTATCATAATTAAAGAAGAAGAAACCTTTTCACCCTTTAAGCGCCATGTATCTCATTTTAGGAACCCCTGAATACATTTTTCTCTCCCACCCAGTGATTAAAATAGATATTTTAAAATCAACTTAAGCTGTACAGCTATAAGTTCGTATTTCATTGGTTTTTTTTAAAAACTTTGTATGATAAATTCACCAATCTGAAAACTGAATTTCACGTCAAAGTGCTAGGTTACTTTTAGCTGCATTTATGCTGATTAAAAGATATTTCATTAATGATTGCTTTTAATATTTTTTAATACAATTCTGTTTTAAATTTGTCTGATTTTTTAAAAATCTTAAAGAGTATTTTTCGGGTCAAATGTAACAAACTTAGAGCATTGATTTTACATAGGATACTGAGGAAATGTATCACTTATTCAGCCAGAACCCCTTTCCCCCAAACATATTTAATATGACTTGAGTATCCTCGTTTTAAAATTGTGACTCTCTAGGAATTATCGTAAGCCAGAGTGCACAACTGTTTGTAGCTGATATTGCTTAGGCTTGAAGTACGCGCATGTAATTAGTATCTGAATAAATGCACGTATAATATCAGATAATTTGAGTGGCACATTTTATAAATAATGTTAATAATCTATGGTTAATAACTCATTTTTACGTCAAGCTTAAGGTGTACAAAATTCCAAATAATATGTAATTTTTTACAACTTTAACAACCAATATATGTTATATATCTTGGTTTATAGAGACGTCTAAGACAAAACTGATACTCATTTTGTAGTTGAAATTAAACAAAGTATGAAAAACGATACTACACTTAATCAACATAACTTTTCATTTAACGCTTTCCATTTGGTTACTTTAACAGGGCTTTATGTTTATTACCTACATTCAATAAAACATGTTTTTTCTTCATTTAAAACATTTATTAGTTCAATATATATGTTCTCTTTATTTTCAATAAAAGTAGTTTTTCTTGATTTCACACCACGGAAGGACCACACCAGGAGTCTTTCTACTTCTAGCAGAGGTGTCGTGATTCTGAAAAATTAAAGCAAAAGCATACCTGTAATAGTGACAAACTATTTTTTTTAATTGGAAAACACAGAAGACATGTATTATTAGAAACATGAAAACTATCTTGAAGAAACAAAGCAAACAGCAACCAACATTTTAAGTTGATTTTCAGAAGAAGTACTGTTACCCGTTTATCAATTATAAACCAGTATACAGTTTTTATGATCAGAAAAAATAATTTATATTTCTTTAACTTTTGTTTTCTTTTGACGACATAAGGGGGTTAAACGTTTCTGTTGTGTCTACATTCTTATATTTTCTGAGACTACCATTTATTCCGGTTTCAAAATGAAATATTTAAAATCATTTGAATACATTTAAAATTCTACTAAAGAGTTTAATTTAAATATCATTTTCTTAGCCTCTATATTATTTCATTTTTTGTATAATATATTTCAGCTCATTTTGAATTCTGATAAATAATATTTGAGCTTGAATTCGTAGTTAATTTTGCTCCAATGCTGAATTTCAAATTCAGGATGCTAGTAGGAAATCTTCAGATTGAACTCTGAACTCTGCTTGAAGTCTATTTTTTTTTTTTATTACTTTCGTTTGAAAGCTTTAATTTTGTCAATATATTTCTAAAATTATAATTGATTTAAAAAATATTATAAAAGAACGTTAAAAAAAGTATATAATAACAAACAATCTATGGTGGTTAAGTTCAACTGTTCAGTATTTAAATGAAATCAAACTTTGGAAAGCAATACTTTTCGATGCTTTTATACATATTTACTTTTAGCTAAAAGGACTATACTGTCTGATTTTCTTAGGTAAAACCTTCCGCGTATTTACGCATGCGTCAGGTCTTCTCTGATCTTACCAAAATAGGGTTGATAGGTAAGATAACAATAAGGGGAAGAGTAATAAGAAGCATTTTGAGTCGTATCAAACAACGTAGAGAACGATGCTAATATCAGATACATAGTTTAGTTGAATATACCAAAAGGATAACAAATGCAAGTTTTAAATTGAAAACTTCGGAAAGTTTCCACTCACAACCCATCACCCCCTATTTTAAAGGGCTTGCGAGTGCTAGGCGCAGCTCTCACGGAAGGACAGAAACGCTTAATACATTTCTCTAAACATTACAGTCAGTATTAACAACTAACCTACAACTCTGTCATTAAATTCAGAGACTGCATTTTCGTCCTTTTCAGGAACTCACCGGTTAGGAATGTGTGAGTGATAGAGGCAGTCATGTCAATCAGATAATTTGGATGGTGCTACAAGGCAAAACTTTATAGCATCCTCTTAACGCTAAACAGCCACAACTGTTAAGTATGAGAAGGTGAGCGGTTTCCCTATTCGCACACAACTTCCTGTTTACCGGAGCCTTGAAAATGCTAACTGCAACAGTACCGGAGGAATTCTTCCTTTCTGGTTTGGCAAACTCCTGTAGCCAATCAGGGACTGAGCGGTAGTTTTAGTTCACGTTTTTGGAAGATTTATGGGACGCTGGCCTTTTGCGCTAAGGCTTGCTGTTTGAGCTTGCCTGTAGATTTTTACGTTTGCTGGGGGCTGGGGGTGGCCTCAGCCCCTAGAATCTTCTCTTTTTTTACCTGATTGCTCAGCAGCAGAAGTTTTGCCTTTTACTAGAAAAAAATATTTTGAAGAAGGAACGACATTTATTTATTAGTCTAGAAATTCAATTAATCTATGTTTCCTCATAAGTGCGAATGTATTTTAATTCACCTATAAATTCCGATGTGGAAGTCTCTGAACTTTTGGGAAGACAAATTGACCTTCAAAATGTGGAATCAACATGGCATCTAGTGGTGATGATGTGCGCAAAAACCACGAATCTGCACTGTTTTATGTAGAACTTTCTACTGTCTGAAAGACTTGAACTACGGATCTACATGGCATTGTCTAGATAGAACTTTCCAAAAGGACTTAAACCACGAATCTACATGCCATTACGAATGGACTCATTGAATATGTTTTAGGTGTTGGTTCTTGTGAGTACACAAATTTATATTTTCATTATGGCCATATTTTACATTTAAATTTAAGTAGCTACTTTCATTTATTATCTTGATGTTTAAATTGTTAAAATAAAATTAAGTAATTTAGATCAAGGTGTGATTATTTGTCTTTGCATGATATATATTAATTTAGGAATTTAAACATTATGAATGCACATATTATAATATAATTCAACTTGGTTTAAATAGTGAGATTCTGGTGAAGTTTTAATTAATTCTTTTCGCAAAGCAATGTACTAACCACTAATGAATTAGATCACCATATCAAATTGGTACCTGTATACCACTCACAGTATCATATATTGATACCGTTGAGGATCGCGTAGCAGATGGGTATGTTAGGAATTATTTCTGACTGATGAGCTGCAAACAAGGAAGAAGCTGCAGTCTCAGGATGTCTATTATTTAGTCATTTATATACATTAAAAACATTTTTTATTATTATTTAAATTTTAATTGCTTTTTTTCAAGTTATTTCTTGTTATTTATATATTATATTTATTTATTTATTTATTTATTTTTATCTTTTTTATTCATTATTTATTTATTTTTTTAATATTTATTTATTTATTAAATATTTATTTGTATTTTCATTTTGATTACCTGCACGTAAGTATTTTACTTATATTTATTTATATGTTTATTTATTTTCAACGAACATTTTTTCTGTACATTCCAAAATTGAATATTTACCTATGTGGGTTATCTTGTAAATTTTCACATACATCATCCCGTAATTGGTTAAATTTGACATTGTTGAATGTATACAAAGGGATGGCGTATTCAAAAAAAAAAAGTCTATAGGATGTTAGGACTGAGCTGCAGGTATATTGTTTATAGTTCTGCTTTTGCCCTGACTTATGAGCTCTCACTTTTAGTACATTATATTGTAATGCAAAAAATCCTATTTAATTTTATAATTTCATTTTGGAGCAAAATTAAGGTAGTCAGAAGCAAAAGGATGCAATTTCACTTTAAAAAAGTTTTGAGTAAAGCAAGTGCAAAATACAATCCCTAGTTATGCTTTCAATAATTTTATTTTTCTAAAATGTGCTGTATAGTAGCATCTACCGTGGCTTCTCATACAGTCGAACCTCGATAAAACGATTTCAAAGGGACCTTTAAAACACGTTTGGAGATTAGTTCGCCTAATCCGAACAGCAATCAACAACAAGCAATAGGGCGAGCATTGAAATGG
>JAXGGA010023118.1:0-13935 GCA_038373865.1 Uloborus plumipes | reverse complement strand
AAAAAAAATTTTACATGAATAATGATGATTATCCTTTTAAAATCCTGATTATGCGCAAAATAATTTGATAATTATTTTTAGTTTTTCTTTGCGACAAGTCTAAAAGATATTTTATTAATTTTTAATAAAGGCTTAGTTATTTTAAGAGACAATTTAGGGACAAAAAATATTAATATTCATTTATCTTTGATGGAATAAGTTAATCCGTCTTTTGGAATTTAAAAAATGACATAAGTTTACATATCATTAAAATATCCTTACTGCATTGTACAACTTCTTAAAATAAATTTGAACTTAGTTGTTTGAAAGAAATACATTATTTTAATTTTTATTTACTCAAACTACAAAAAATCTTGCACTTTTTACCCGACTACGGCACAGACAAAAGGACTTGTTATGTTTTCAGCAGTCTGGGTATGTTTGTAAGTAGGGATGTTCCACCATAGCTCCTAAAAGATTCATCCGATTTTGATGAATAAGGTGTGAATAGGTTCGTTACTGTGACACGGGTAACATTGGCTAGTTAATTAAGTAATTAACTATTAACTATCAGTTTTTTCTAAATTCAAGAAGCGTTTTAGTCTTATATTAAAGCAGTTTCTTCGTAAATGAGGGCGAAAAAATACTCGCGTAAATAAATACTCTATGCCGATAGAAAGCTATGATTTTTCTGCATCAGGCAAAACTTATTCAAATGTATGCTAAAGTGATTACGAACTTGAGTTATATAATTGCTTATAACTAATTTCATGCCAGAATCTACAGTGCAGAAAATGATCTATTGTTTTACAGTATAATGCTGGCAGAAGAGGTTCCAGTTTAAAACTAAAATGCACAATAATAAACTGTAAGTATAGCAATTTTAGTTTATTACTTCAAAGCAGCAATTTTACAGTTCATTATCACAATTTTACAGTTTATTTATAAAAAACTTACCTGTATTATACTATAAAAACAAGTTCAATACTGGCATTAGAGGTTCCTGTTTGAAACTGTAAATACACGGTAATATCTGTTAAATTAGCAGTTTTACAGTTTAAAACTAAAAATTAGCAATTTTGCAGTTTATTAGTGTAAAATTAGCAATTTTTTACAGTTTCTTACTGTGACATTAGCAATTTTTAGAGTTTGTTATTATAAAATTAAATGTGTTATACTATAGAAGCATATGTTTTTTGCATTGTAGAGAGCCTGCCTTTAACGGGAAAGGAGCCTTTAACGGGAAATTCATTGTTAATCCTGGCTATTGTTAAATCGAAATGCATCTCCAATTTTAAAGCAACGTAAATATAATTTTCACTTATGCTGGGAAGTATAAGAAGTAATATATGTTTTTTTTTTGTCATAACACAGGTTGAAAACAAAAATGTGAAAATAAATAAAAATTTAAAAAACTGTAACCCGACTACCGGGGGAAAAAAAAGTAAGAAAAAAAAAAGCATTGAAAACTGGAACCCGACTACATAAAAAAGCTCTGAAAGGTAAGAAATAAGGTAGATTCTATATATTATCATCGCATTATTAAGTAAAACAACTCATTTGATACGTTAGTTATTCTTATTTATTTAGTTCTATTGGAATCCTCTGTCAGTTCTACATTAATAACATTATATTTTATTTCAAATGCTGCAGTCGTGCGTTGTCAGTTAAAGAAAAGCAGTTTTGTAGAATAACATTATAATCTTAGTTAATATTCTTGTGTATCAAACTAATATACTTGATTGTGTATCAAGCTGAAATGCTCGCTTTTTATAGTTGACAATGAAGGACCGCAGCATTTGAATTGAATTATAATGTTATTCATGTAATCCTGACAGAGGATTCCAATAGAACTAAATAAGCAGGAATAGCTAACCTATCAAATCACTTGCTTTACTTAATAATACGATGATACCAAATAGCACTTACCCTGTTTCTTGCCCTTCAGTGCTTTTTTAAATAGTCGGGTTCCAGTTTTTAAAACCTTTTTTGATATAGCTAAGTCTTGTTAAACCTTGTTGGCCCTTTACTTAAATTATTTTTATCGAAAAAATGATGAATGCAAATTTTTTACTTTCACATGCAGTAAATTTTGTAGTGTTAAGCGGAAAGTAATTCAGAAATCTTATATATTATTGCTCTAGCCAGTTTTTTTCTTTTTTTTTTAATACGCCAAATCTGCATTTCTTTATATAATTCCTTGATTTATCCATCATTTTAAAACTTTTCGAGCCTGTTATTGACTAAAAAATACCAATGATCTGGAGATTTTCTTTTGCCCCCCCCCCCCTTAAAAAAGTTTTTTTTTTCAACACTTCAATATATGAGGTCAGTTACTAAACGAGCGCGTGATTATAATGCAACGAGCATAAGCTTAAAATGATAAGTACTTGCGGCTGCTCGCTGGTAAGGTAAATTGTTTTAATCTCCCAGTTTGAAGGTTATTTTGGCTACAAAAAGAGGTTATCTGCCTCCAGCTCTGTTATTGGCAATTCCTGACTGATAAGTTCAGAACAGGGACGAATCTGCTGCGTTAGGATGTCATGGCCGAGCTGTGGGTGTATTTGCTTCGCATTGAAAATGTTTCCCCAAAAATATTTTAATCAAACCTTGATGTAGAGTTAATCCATATAAATGTTTGAAAGGATTAAAAAATTGCTTTTTTGTGAAGATAAATAAGAAAAATTACCGATTTTGTGAGCTATGGTGCAATGAAAACCGAACGGTAGACAACCATTTCCTTAGTCACAGAAATAACTTTTTTTTACGCACATAATACATGTCTGCCTGAGTTTACACATATTGTATTTGAAAACTAGACAAACGATAAAATAAACGATAAAGGTAGCTTGAGTAATAAGTAGTTTATTCAAAACTGTACGTTTTTGAGCGTAACTATAGACATCAATCTGAAAAAAAAAATCGTATATTCAAAAAAAAAAAAAAAAACGTATAATCAAAAGAAAAAGAAAAGAAAAACAAATCGCAAGAAAAAAAAATAGAAAACAAAGCGCAGAAAGCACGTTTCTAATTCTTTTAACGGGTTTTTCTTTTTCTTTTTAAATTTTAAATCTGGATTGCATCACTCATGGAAATTTATATTATACACATATTTCAAATTGTAGATCATTCATACAAATTTTCAAATACATAACGATTGTCCAAAAAGTTAAGAAATACTTTGCACACATCATTATTCAAACGTTAAATAAAAGTTGGTTTCAAATATTTTTGAATGTATTAATGCAAATACTGAGCAAAGAAAACATGTTCTTGAGTTATGTTACTTATTTAAATGAAATGTTATTCAATGAAAAGGAATTCCAAGTAGGGCAGTGTATTTTCAAATGGAACAAAGCCAAGAACGAAAGTTCAGAAAACAAGCTCAATTTCTTAAAAGCACAAAGTCACATTTATCGTTTTAACAAAGAAGTAAATGCTTTGAAATATGTAATACATATCGTTTTACGTAAAAGTAATCAATTTTAAAATGTATTGCTAAACTTTTAGTGTTTTCCAGAAGATCCAGAACACACAAAAAAAAAAAAAAATGTTTCAATCTTTAGCTATAACAGATAATGTGATATTACATTTTTGTATTATTTGCATTTGTTCAAGTATTCTAAGGTTTGTATACCTTTCATTATTCAAACTAAAACTTTACGTACGACTAGTAATAATAATTTACCAAATTTACTTTTAGACTTTAAGCAGCAAAATTGCATTGATTAAATCGACTTTAATGGTGAAAGCAAAAGTTTTACTGGAAAAAACACTTTTTTTTTGACGATTGAAGTACCAAAAATATATTGGTGCTCACTTTTCCTTTTAACGGTGAATACTAAAAATGTTAGCTTTACTTTAAAACATTAAGAAAGAAAAATATAGTTTAAAAGATTATCGTAGTCATAGTAAAAACTGTGCTTTTAGTAAAACTTTGTCTTCTCAGCCAAAATCCAAGACATAATACAGTGCCGATATCATTTTTACTGGACAATTATATTATATGTTATACGTTGGTGTACAGTTGCTAAGGACGGATGGCAATAGCTTCACAGTAGCTTCAAAACGGAAGGTAAAGGAATGTGGAAATTAGCTAAGTCCGGGATATAGTAAGACAAGGTGTCCGTACGGCAAATTTTCATTGCGACATTTTTGGTCACGTGACAGCAATGATAAGCGATATAAAGAATTTGGTCCGTGAGGACCAGTGAGGTTTGAAGCACAGTTTGACGGGAATAATAAATTGATGAATGAAAAGTTAGTTCATTTTGTTGTCTGATTTTGGACGACAACTAATCTGGGGTAAGAGTGCATGTAGGCCAGGAAACATGAAAAAAAAAAAAAAAAAAGGTAATAACATCCTACAAGCAGTGTGGAAAGCCCAGTCGACTTCTCTCCCATTTTGATGCTGATGACACCATTGCAAACGGCCGGAATGCGGACTTTCAGACAATGGGATGCATAGAACAGGACGGCAGCCCACAATAGTTCTACTGCCAGCAAAGGCATGGCTACAGTTTTCTGGGGTATTTGCTAACCAGTAACGGCAATAAACTGTGATGCTATCACAGCAGCTGTGCTGCCCTGTTTTTTTTTTTTTTTTTTTTTATTGACAACACTGTGCAACTGTCTTCAGCAGCCATTGTACTGCCTACTCCACATCCACTGTCCCAAGTAGCACACTTCGTTTTTTAAAGGTTGTAAAATGGTTATTAACGTTGTGACAACGGATTAAAAACGTTTATAAAACGCTTAAACGTTTTTTGTGCTACCTGGGGTGTCATTTGCTGCACATTCCGTTTGTTTGAAACGATTTCTAAAGTCTCGAAACGACACTACCTGATATCAAGCTCTCTAGCAATATCTGTTACTTTTCACCCTTCTTTAATCCTACCAATGATTCATCCAATCGAAATATCCTCCAAATGATGCCGAGAAAGCATACCAAAAAGTTGAATCTCATCAATTAATTCTTCTTCTGCCTCAAACCCCACTGGTCCCTCACGCTTAAAATTCTTTATATTCACTAATAAATGCTGTCACGTGACCAAAAGCGTCACCGACAAACGTCAAAAATGCAAAATTTGCATACACTGAAGAAAACAATTCTGTTTCTACAGTATAATACAGCTAATTTTATAGTAATTTTACAGTAATAAACTGTAAAATTGCTTGCTTACAGTAATAAATTGTAAAATTGCTACTTTACAGTAGTAAACTGTAAAATTGCTAGTTTCATAATTTATTACTGTATATTTTAGTTTCAAACTGGAACCTCTGCTGCATGTATCATTCTGTTGTTTTTACGAAATAATACCGCACATTTTGAGGTAAAAAACTGTAAAATTGTTAATTTTACAGTAATAAACTAAAATTTATTAAGTTTAGAGTAATAAACTGTAAAATTGTTCATTTTACTGTAATAAACTAAAATTGCTCGTTTTACAGTAATAAACAGTAAAATAGCTAGATTTACAGTTTATTACTGGGCTTTTACAGTTTTAAATTTTAAACTCCGCTGCCAGTATTATGCAGTAAAAACAACAATTCATTGTTTGCAACAGGCTTGGAGTAATCGCCGAATTCATAATCGTAATCCGCGTGATCGATTATGTTTTTCTGTAATCGTAATCATAATCATAATTTGGAAATGGGACACCCGTAATCGTGTAATCGTAATTTAAATCACATATTTCTTGTGTAATTGTAATTGCAATCTTCCTTTCAATAACCGTAATTTAGCCTTGTAATCGTGTAATCTATTTTTTTTCAAAATATTTTCACACGTAAGTTAATCTTAGTTTATGCTTTATATTTTACTGTAATTTATTTTACATTTTACTTTATTACTTTATATTTTCTTATATATATATATATTATATTTTTAATCCATTAGTATATAAAAGAAAGAAAAGTTGCATATTTATAGATATTTAAAACATTTTTTATGTTTAAAAGATGTTAAATTTTACTTGAGAATTTTATAAAAATTTCATTTAAGAATTTTGGAGAGAATTTTTAAAGAATTTAATGATCCAAACATTGATTACATGTAGACCATTTATAAATTGCCAATATGTTTGTTTTGTGATAGTAAATTTTTACCAAGGTAAATAAATGGTTAATTTAACAGAATATAATAAAAAATATTACTTGCTGTAAAATATTGTATCATATTTCAAAGAAGTTTTAAATTTTGCATGGTTCGTTTTCCTTCCGCTTAACTAATAATTTGCACTGGAACTGGACCCCCAGCAAAAATTTCTGGTATATATATATTCCTCCGATAGCTGTAATCGTGTAATCGAAATCGTAATTGGCATACAATAATCGCAATCGATTACTTTTTTACATAATCCAATCGCTACTGTAATCGTAATTGTAATCTCTATTTTTTAATGCACGTAATCATAATCGTAATCGATTACATTTTCTCGTAATTGACTCCAAGCCTGGTTTGCAGTGTACGGACAACTTGCCTTACTTTATTCCGGACTAATGCTAATTTCCACATTTCCTTACCTTGCGGTTTGGAGCTGCTATCACTGCGATTGCCAACCGTAAGTAGCAATTGTCCACTAGTCTATTTTGGCGTGCATATTGCACACAACCAACCATAATCATCATTTTATCCAAACACGCTGCTTGGAAAAGCTTTTGACATACTATGTTTCAATCGCTATTATCTCATATATCGTTGCCGTACATTGTAAAACATCTATTTGCCATAACATACATTATTTAATATATTACATTTATATGTATGTATGATGTAAAAATACATTATATCACCATCCATAATTTTTCCTTACTTGATGCTAGATAGCTTGTAATTCATAAAATTGCCCCAGTATTAGGTTACTTGATCAAAATGATAAAAAAAAAAAACGCGTTTGAACTAGCATAATCATGCTAAAATCCTTACTTACGTTTCTCGTAGCAGCATTCCCAAAATATTTTTTATAAAAGTTCTCAAGTTTTTCAATTCCAATAAATAAAACAAATTCAAATATTTATGTTTATTTTGTAGCTGATGTGCACAACTCTGATTTTCAACAAACAAATAATACGGACAAAAGTGCAATATGATGAAAAAAAAAAAAAAAGGAAAAAGGAATCAGCATTGAAGGGAATTAGTATCGTTCAGGTTTGTTAAAAAAATGATAGAGTCAGAAATTGTTTTGATTCAGTTCGCTTAGTAGGCTTTGGTACATGCAATGCAAAACATTTTTTAATGCTTTAACAGTACTAGCTATACTTTTGAATATCATACACATTATGTGGATTGTCTAAAACTAAAACGTTAAATGCTCCTGGAAAACAGAAAATACATGGTGAAGAATAAAAGCATTAAACATATTGTTTCGGAATAATTGGCAAAGTACCGAAATGCATTTAACTATTTGCAAAGAAAACGACTTTGTTCATGGAGTCCACTCTACATCTTTTCATAACTTAAGAAAAACGGTGGAATAGTGAACAATATTCAAGTAAAGTATCAATTACTTCCAAAAATTATAATTGCATGCTGATCAATAATATCGTAGCGTATAGATTGCTAAGAATGTATATTCGTTTTGTACAAAAGTCTAAAAAGCTTTATACTATTTTTGAAACAGAAGGTTACGTTCTAGAAGAAAATCTGACATATTTGTTCAGAGTATATGATAACATTAATCGTATAGAGCGTTTTCGAAAATATGGGCAAAAAACGCAATTAAAATGAAAAAAGAAAGAAAAAAAAAAGAGAATAATATAAAAATGCAAGAAAAGACAAAGTAACAACCACGAAAAATACAAAGGATATACATTTATAGTTGGACTTAAATTTCAAAATAAAATGTTTAAAAATGTAAGGTTTCGTCTGTAGATTTTTTCGTCAGTTCAAAAAATTCAGTTACAACTATGAAAAATTATTGATTTTTTCTATTTTTTTGTACGAAAACGAATTTTCAACGCGAAACAGACTGTAAGCATTGCAACTTGTTTGACGAAAAACTTTTTAAAGATTTTTTTTTTGTTTTTTAATTAAGGCAAATTTATTCATGAACACATTCTTGTTTCCAAGAAATAATTATTTGGACTTTGCAGAGCTTCTTAATCAAACTTCTCCATATCTTAAAATTTGCATATTCTTTAATAGGATTAAATTACATGGGCTTGCCATTTTTCTTATTTTCTTTCAAAGTCAAAGAAAATACAGTCGAACCTCCATATATCGAACTTCCATATATCGAAATTTTCCATATATCGAACTTCTAGCAAATTCACATGTTCATTACATAGAAAAACTGTTTCTATATATCGAAAAAATCTCCATATATCGAATTTTTTTGGAAGCGTAATTGGAGATTTTATTCCGCTTTTAGACATTTTACCTCACGAAAGATGAAAGTCAGGAGAAAAGGGAAGGTCAGAAAAGGTCACTGCAAACCCCACTGTCAGCTGTAGATAAAGTGTGGACCTCTGGAGTGGACAAACACGTTGTTTGTCCATTCTGGAATTCCCGGATTATCCCCTCCCCCGTCGTTTTCGAATTTTGGATGCAACCTGTCCTGTAGCAAAACCAGTTTCTATCTACCCATTTTGTTTGGTGGTGATTCCTCTCTCTCCATGATTAGTTTCAGCGAAATTGTTTTAACTAGTGCTGTACCAATTCAATTTGATTTTGTTTTCCCTCTCGATTTACAATGTCAAAAAGAAAATGCCTTAGTGTTGCAGATAAAGTAGATTTGTTAAAGGACGTAGATAAAGGACGTTCATTTTTAATTCTTAACTTTCATCAAATATGATTAGCGTATATATTAGTAATGGAGTTTCATGTGTGAAATTTTGCTTTAATTTCAATGTTTCCGGAGTAATTTTCAAAAAACTGAGGTCCTTTCTATATATCGAAATTTCTATATATCGAATTTTTTTCCGACAATTTGCTACTTCGATATATGGAGGTTCGACTGTAATGCAATTTCGGTTTTTAATTGAATTTTCTTTCTCCAAGCATTAAAAATAATCATAAATGATTTGTATTTCGACTTAAAAGGTAATATGCACAAGATTGATTTGAGACGAATTTAAGCGCTTTCAGCCTTCTATAATTTAGTTTTTTTTTTTTACAGATCGATTTTCAGAATGATTTGTGAGAATACTGTTATAGTAATAAATTTAAGAATGAAGTTTTGATTGCTTGAAGAAGATACCCAAGTAGCACACTTCGTTTTTTAAAGGTTGTTAGGGTGAGTTCTGGTAAGTGCGTCCACGGGGTAAGTGCGTCTACTGGGAATTATAGCCACACTGTCCTGAAATGGCTTCTGCAACACATCGACTATGTTAGATAACTGTCTAATGATAATTTCAATAGGTAGAATTCAGGCCTGGATTCAATAGACGAAACACAATCAGAGACAACTTAAATGTCTTCAAAAAAACTGTAAAGTAAAGATTGAAAAAGTTTTGTTTCAGTTTCTCTTGTAGCCATACCAAGCAATTGAAGTCAAGAAATGCAATTTGTTTCTTTTAAGTAATAGCTACTAATAACATACATGGAGTATTTTGACCAAATACTCTAACTAAAATTTGTTTATATGACGGTACGCACTTTCCCTTTCTTTAAAGTAAGGTGGGGGTAAGTGCGTACCATTATGATGGGGCAAGTGCGTACCACTATCATGAGGCATATGCGTACTATTATGCGGAGCAAGTGCGTACCATTATGATGAGGCAAGTGTGTACCATTACGTGGAAAATCCGACTCTCGTAATTCACCTTTAATTTTGCTTATAACTCTTTTATAAGCCGATTATAAATCCGACGTCATTTCCATCAAGTATTTATATTTACATTGAATGCGGCATAAGATTTCAATTTTATTCATTACCTCTGAAATATATTGGCTTTTAGATATCAGTTAGTAAATTTTTCGTTGAAAATAGCGATCATAAGCTATACTTAATTTAAACCAGAATGACAAATGAAGCAATGAAATTAAGTGAAACACTAAATAAGGAACCAACTGATTCAAAAAACGAAGGTGGAGTAATGAATAAATTATATTTAAGAAAATTAAGAACACCTTGTGAAAAACTATTTCAATGTACAAGAAAAAAAAGTACAAGTATCATATCATGATCAATTATTTTCTTTTTTTTTTGCTCTTTATTTTGTGTTTTTTCTTACTGCTGCTGATTCTAATAAGAAAAATATTTTAAAACCGTATTTATTCAAAAAAAAAAAGAAAAGAAAAAACGAATTGTTCACTCAGGTCACCTAACGATCTACCATACAAATAGAATTAAAGAAAATCACAGGGGTACGCACTTACAACAACGCTATTGGACGCACATGTCTCATCTTACATTTAAGAAGGGGTAAGTGCGAACCCTGGCTTAAACACAGACTGATTAATGTATTAAACCAAAATAAACTATGTAGACTATAAGTGATTATTACTAAATAAAAACAACTTACATTTGCTCACTTGGTCTTATTAAAAGGACAGAGGAAGAATCACAGACACAACTCTCTCAATCTTCAAATCACAGTTGTTCGCAAGACACGTGGGATATCACTGATTGCGTTTCATCCATGCAAGCAAGTGCTGATCTCTAGTATTAGGAATTATCCCAAGGCAACTACCTAACATATTTAATATGTGCCAGAAGTTTTTTCCTGCTCATATTTACATAATTTAAGGTAAACGCACTTACCCCGCTAGGTAGGGACAGTGCGTACCTTAGAATAGATGTCATAAACCAGGTCCCAAAACCTATGCTTATGGTTTATTTGACATATTATATGCTTGAAAATCTCAGTAAAGGATCTGGAAAGAAAACTAAAAAAAATTGTGAGTGTACAAGATTTTTCAACAGAGCAGCATCCTTGAGAACATGAACTTTGAAAAAAAAGGGTACGCACTTACCAGAACTCACCCGAAATAGTTATTAACGCTGTAACAACGGCTTAAAAACGTTTATAAAACGTTTAAAGGTTATTCTTGCTACCTGGATAGTAATATATATATATATATATATATATATATACTAATATATATATATATATATATATATATATATATATATATATATATATATATATATATATATATTTATATATAATATATATAATATATATATATATATTATATCACTATATATATATATATATATATATATATATATACACTGACGGAAAAAAAATCCCAACACCAAGAAAGACTTGTGTTAGATAAACGAAATTTGGTAGGCGTGTTTATACAACTGAAAGATGACATCGATTGAAATTTCGTGTTCCGCGCATAAGTGTGGCGCAGCTGGCGTCACTCAGAACATGCAAATAAGGCTTGTTTTAAAAGCGTGTTGTGAAGCTCGTGTGTATTATTTTTCCGTGAAATTGGACGAATTGCGTTCATGTTAGCCAGGAATACCTTTAAGAAGACGAAGAAGCCATTATCAACAGCTCACCGAGTTTAAACGAGGTCGTACAAATTGGCTACGAGAAGGTGGATTTTCATTTCGCGATATTGCAGAAAGACTTGGGTGGGAATGTTTCCACCATGCATGATTATTGGAAGCTATGGGCAAGGGATGGTACTACCTCAAGAAGATCGAGTTCCGAGCTGCCACGTGGCACGACTGAGAAGGAAGATCGCCGAATCTTGCGTACGGCTGTGGCGCATCGTACTGCATCTGCGGCTGACATTCGAGCTGCAGTTGGTACCGTCGTGACCCAAGGAACGGTAAGAAACTGTTTACTTCAAGGACAGCTCCGAGCCAGGCAGCCTGTAGCCGGTATTCCATTGACTGCAAACCATTGCCTTTTCCGACGGCAGTGGTGCCACGACAGAGCTCACTGGAGGTCGGAGTGGGGATCTGTTGTAATTTTTGATGAAAACAGATTCTGAATTAGTGCCAGTGGTGGCTGTATATTGGTCAGAAGGAGGCCAGGGGATCGCCTGCATCCAAGCGGTCTACGTCCTAGACACACGGGACTCACACCTGGAGTTATGATCTCTGGAGCAATTTCCTACGACAGCAGGGGCATTCTTGTGGTCACCCCAAACTCACTGACTGAAGATTTGTCGTCAGTCTATTAATTTAACTAGTAGTACAGCCCTTTATGAGTAGCATTCAAGGGGGCGTTTTCCAACCGGATAACGCTCGCCCTCACATCGCTGCTGTAACGCTATGTACTCTACAGAGTGCTGACATGTTACCATGACCTAAAAAATCACCAGGTCTGTCTCCAATTGATAACGTATGGGATATCATGGGATGGCACCTCGAGCATCATCCACAATCAGCAATGACGGTCCTAGTATTGACACAGCAAGTGCAACAAACATGGAAGTCCATACCACAAAGTGACATTCGGTACCTGTATGACATAATGCATGCACGCTTGCAGGCTTGCCTTCAAAATTCTGGAGGTTACACCCTCTATTAAATTAACATAATTTCACATTTGCACAGCATTTTCTTGAGCTTAAATTAGCCAGTGATCTTGTACATTTAATCAATTAAACATGTTAACGAGACAATTGCATTACCCAAATTTCATTACTCTACGACAATTTTTTCTTGGTGTTGGGATTTTTTTTTCCGCCAGTGTATATATAAAGCAAAATAAATTCCACACCTAACATCTTTGTATACTTTTGATTTTTAAAATCTGTTTTGTAATATTCCATCACTAGAAGACTTATACGAGTATGTTACTCTCAAGAAAATCTATGATTCTTTTTTGCATCGGAGTGGAAATTGGTATCGATAGAAGTTTTTCGACAGTCTTTACCACTTTTGCATTTTTAATAACTTCGTCACTTTCAATAATTTTACTTTTAAACAAATACATGGAATTGGCATGGGTACAAATTACTCCAGCACAGTTGCTAACTTATACATCTTTTACTACGAATTCAACTACACTGTCAAATATAATAGACGGATCAGCATTTTCAGATATATCGACGATATTCTTGTTTTTAATAAAAATATGGAAGAGGAATTTAAGCTAATTTATCCACAAACACTAAAATTAATTCTGCTAACTTTTTGGATATTTCTTTTAAAATAAAAGATTCTCAACTTTTGACAGATATGTATGATGAAAAAGAACACTTCAACTTTCATGCAAAAAGCATGTGTCATTGGTTTAGCAATCTGCATATAAAAAAAAAAATCATTAATATCATCATCGGCCAACTCTGCAGATTTTTCAAGATCTAATGATAAGAAACATTTCAACAAACATGTTTATAAATTCATTGCTTGTTTATATTAACACAACAATTATAATGCAGAGTTTAATTTTGTACTACCTTAATTTGTTTAATAATTTGTTTCGGCAGAATCGATAATTTTTTCACGCAAACAACTAATTAATGGCAACGGTTTCCTTTTAAATCTGATGATGGGTAGTACTTAAACCCGATTGGCGGGAGGTGCTACGTGGATGTAAGCTCTGGCGAACCGCATCGACTAGGGCTGAATTTGGAATGAGAAAGGATATCGGCTGATGAATTTGTTGCTTCTTTTTAGCCTACTTTCCCGTTAAAAATAAAAGAAAGACGAAAAAAGTATTAAAAGTAGCTTAATGCATCTAAAAAATATCGCCAAGTCCGAAAAATATCGCCAAGTTAAAAAAATAAAAAGGTAAAATGAATATCGAAAAATTAAAAATTTGAAAGTAGGGTATTGAGATGGGGAATTTGTGTGTCGGTCGGTCTGTCTGTCCCCCCCTAATAACTTTTGAATGAACATTCCGATTTGGACAAACTTTTTTTTGTTGGAAAGATCTCGGCGACTACAGCTCATTCCCATATTTGATTTTTTGATTTGAACAATTTTTGGTTCAACTTTGAGCCGTTCAAAAAACCGGTCCCGCGATACTAACTTTTTAATGAACAGTCCGATTTGAACAAACTTTTTTTTGTTCGAAAGATCTTTTCAAGGATACTTC
>JAXGGA010023117.1:0-13935 GCA_038373865.1 Uloborus plumipes | reverse complement strand
AAAAATTTTGATGGTGTGTAAAATAAATAAAAACCTCTTACATTGGAAACCTTGGCCTTTTCTTGGCAACAAACAATCCAGACCGCCCAGATGGAGCGCTGTAAAAAAATTGAATTGCATAAAAAGTTGTTCAAGCATACAAATGAAATTTTAAAATTTTAATATTTTGGACAGCACTCAACACGACAGACTACTTTAGTTGCAACGAATGGGATCAAATTCAAGTAAGATTTTTTTTTCCTTTTTACGGATTGTAATTTATATGATCACACTACATCACAATTAAGGTTACCATATGTCACGTTTTTTACAGGATAGTCCCTCAGGGTTCCCCACAATCTTGAAAATAAAATTCAAGTACATTAAGGACTTTCTAAGGAGGTTTAAAATTTTTCCAGGACTTAAATTCTAAGGAAGGGTCTGCACAAAAATAAAGATTAATTTCAAGAGTGGTGTACATGTTAATGAACAGTACCAATTCTTTACAGATTGAATAAGAAGAACCTAAAAATGGTGAAATGTTTTTCATCAGTTTGAAAAGAAAATTTTAGGGAAAGGTACATTGGAAGGCAATGATACTTGGGTTTATTCAAGTGAAAATTCAAAGGAATGGTAAAAATGGCAGATACCAATATTTTCTCTTCATTCCAGAATAAAAACAATCAGACAACAAATTTTCCAACAAATCTTTTTTTTCCCATAAAGAAATTTTAAAATTTCAGTACAAGACAAGAATATAATGTGATCGCCCTAATTTGCCAATTTTATTCTGTGAATGCAAAATATATACTGTGCTCTCCCCTTCATTCCTTTCTTTCCCTGCATTTCTCCAGGAAAGGAGAGGAGGGGATTTTTTTTTTTATTACAGTTTTCGTCCATTTTTTCGACCTCGAAAAAAAACATGCCTATTTTCAAATTAAGTAAACAAATGAAAAGTAAAGGAAGCCCTTTTTCTTTAACAGTTCTGTGTTTTCTTAAAAACCGTTTGAAATTATTAAACTGGTATAGCAAAAAATAAATTATTAAAATAAAGCGAACAATGAGTATATTTAAGGTAGCACAAAAAAAAAATAGCTTCAGAATATCAAAATAAGTGCAGTACTTATAGGATGCAAAAGGATTGAAGTCTTGACAAAAGCACGCCATTATCGGCAAATCACGTGCTCAATGTTGGAATGTCAAACTAATTTTTTTTTTTAAGTTAAACAAAAATCATTACACATTGATTTCCATTTTTAGTGTTTCTAGAAAACGATCATAGAAGTAAAAAGTTCGAAAATCTGTCGAATTTTAATCCACCAGACAAATCTGAATTTTGTTAAAAGAAAATCAATAAGATCCCAGTAAAAAACTTTCGACGATTGCCGATTATGCGCCTAAATGAAACTGCTTGGGATTTTTTTTCAAACTCTCCTCTCAAAAAAATGGCTTCCGATTTCGAAATTTCAACGATTGCTGATTTTTTGATAGACAAAATTTTTTACACGAGCACAATCGTGAACGTTCAAAGATCGCCGATTCATCGGTGCATTTTCTACGGTAATTGATACTTTTGGAGTTTTCAAAAATTTCAATGGCTTCGTGGGTCATTTTCAAAATTGGGTGTCATTTGAAAATTTGAAGTGTGTAAAAAAAAATCTATGGATCAAGTATAATTCTGGAAAATAATTAATCAAACATACTTATATTACACTATTTTAATAATTTTCGTACAGTTTCTCTTGAAAAAATTTTCATGTCTGATTTGTCATGTCTGTTACTAAATATGGTAACAGACATGACAAGTAACAGACATGACATTTAAGAAAAAAAAAATTGTGGGGCAAAAAATTCTACAAAATTATTAAAAATTCTACTTGATTTAGAGTACAATCCCACTAAACTAAATTATCTAGCTGAAATAATTAATTAAAAAAAATATTTTATGCAAGTAATTAAGGTAACAGACATGACATAATAAAAATATACAAACAAATTAAAGACTTCTGCTTCCTTTAAAGAAAACTGAACATTCAAAATGACTGTTGCTATTTCTTGTTTCCATGTGCTTCAGTACTATAGAAGTGTTGTCATTCCAGAATTCAATGCACAAGGTTTAAAAATTGTAAAAATGTGTATGGTAACAGACATGACATTAATTTCTGGACAACTCTTTGATATTAGTTAAAAAATTAAAATTTTCACTTTTATTCAAATTAACTTAATTAAAATGTAATTTAAAGTATAAAGCATGATTGCAAAATATGGCAGAGTGGAAAATTTGACTACTAAATTCAAATTCTTGTTGTTCAACTTCAGTCTTTATTTTTTGGACAGCTGTATTTTTCGTTCCTCTTCAACTCATTCCTAAAAAACCCTTTTTCTTAACAAAAAATATTATTAAATATTATAATGCCTGTATTGGAAATTGTCTGCTAATAAACATACCAAAAAGTAAATTTATTTAAATTTACTCAAAAATTTTTTAAAAAATATTTTTTTGACGGACAGCAAATGGCACCGAAAAATGAAAATGACCCTCATACAATTTTCAAGTACTTTCCAGGACCTTTGAAAGTCCAAATGAAACTCCAGGACTCTTCAAGGCCGCAGGAACCCTGTCCCTGTTTTTTAAGGTCACCCTTCTTGTTATCCTTACACACAGCTGCAGGAACCCGAAATGTCCCTTTTCCTGTAGCAACAGAACAAAACACTTGGAATTCTAAACTCTTTTAACTCAGCTCAATTTTTTTTCTAGAACTCAAGTCTTAAAACATGTCACATTTTAAATGGAATTTTTTCGTTCATTTTATATTTACCTGCACTTTTGAACCAATCAAAATAAGAAACACAATAGAGTGCAAATTATCATTTTACTGGACAACTATTGCCAACCATACAAGTAATTTGTTACTAAAAATAATTAAGATACTGGTGGAACAATGAAAGCATCACCTTTACCTGTATGCACGGTTGACAAGTTGTTGACAGTCAGAGGTTTTATTCGGTTTTAACCGTGGTTTTTACCGTCATGTCAAAAACCCCTTTTTGACATAATTGTCAAAAACTTAAATTTCTGTCCAAAACATGTTCAAATTTGATATTGAAAATATGGCTTTATTGCTTCGAGAAATTATTGTAACAGGTTTTTTAATTTTAAAAGTGAAGTGGGTACATTAGCTAAGTGCTGTGCGTCTTGGGTATACTTAATAAATTTTTACAAGGATGTTTTAAATTTTAATTTAAAATAGTCCGATTTTTAGAATTTGTCAGATACCATTATTTACTCCCGAGGCTCCCCCCCCCCCCCCAGATTTGTACACTGAGTAGTAATTAATTTGGTCTTGATTTTACTCAAAAGAAAAAAAAAATCACTTTGAACTGATGTAAAGATTTTTAGATTGATAAAATAGCTAACTACTTTAAAAACTGGATTTAACTTTAAAAACTTAACATTTTTCATGACATAACAAATTATTTATTAAACTTGATTGATAAGATAATCAAGTTAACTTTTATTAAACTTGATTGATAAGATAATTAATTGATAGTTATATAAACATTTAAACAAAACTACTTTAAAAGCTGGATTTAAGTTTTAATATTTAACTTTTTTCACTGCAAAAAAAGTTAGTTTAAAAGAATGAGAAAAAATTTTCATAAAATTTATTAATTTAATGCTTATTAAACTTGATTGAGAAGATGTATACATTTTTGTTTAATTTTTTCAGGATGAGAAACCTTATATGTTTATAAAAAATCTCAATAACCACTGTATTTGAGTTTCTGACAGGTTTTCGACATGTCATGTCAAAAACTGGTTTTTGATGTCAAAAACCCAACCCTTCTTGTATGGGGTATGGGCTAGTCAGTAAAGGCCTACAAGCCGTGCCTGTACGCATACCCTGATAATACAGACGAATGCACAAATGCAGTTTACAGAAAATTTTCAAAGTTTGCAGACAGTTTTGACATTTTTAAAAAATATTTCTTTGTTTATCCAGTCTGCTATTTACAACATGTCTTTATTTCATTGATTGTGTGACAGTAGCTTTTTAAATTTATGATGCATTTTTTTATCATAGCATATTAGCAGCTCATGCTAGTGACCCTTGCATATATAACTTCATATTTTGTAGATTTTGGCAATAAAGGGCTTGGGCGCCCCTTTTTTTGCAGAAATTTTTTAAGAAATGACCTGAGTTCAGAGTTTTAAAATTTTGGATTTTCGGTTTGCATGCATGGTGTACGGGCAAAACAGAGGAGGGTCCAACAAAAGTCAGGAGGTGGAATTGCTGCAGTATTTAAATGTCAATTAAGGCAGTTTCAATATTCCTTTGTATATTTTTTGAAAAAAGTTTGCAGATCTAAAGAGGTGTTGAGCGTAAGAGTTAATTTGTATAATAACTATACCAATACCCCCCCCCCACCAAAAAGTCAGAAATGAAGAAATATGATATTGTACCAAGTACTTTTTTCGTTTTCCTTCCTTTATTATAAAAAGTGCCTTTCTGCTCTTATGGTCACAAACTAACAAATATGCTCTTGTTTTTAAACTCGCACGTTTGCCCGAAGATTATAATGTTCCATTTTAAAGGGAAAAATAAATGGTCACCACAATCATAATGCAGGGCTCAGTTATTTCTAAATGAAAATATATTCGATAAAAACTCCTTCTGTAATATATGTAACAAGTAAATATACTTACGCACTGGATTGCGGAAACGTGCTATCCGGATCCCTACCAGTAATTCGCCGAATTGTTTGTTCTGTACTCTGCAGCTCTTTTTTAGTAGTCTCGAATCTTTCCAGAAGTGATTGAAACGACACAGTATTTTGCTCCATCTTGCTACAGTAAACACTGACGGTGCACAAAAAAGCAGTGAGGCAGAAGGTAATAGCAATGTCCTAAAAGTTAAATAATGTCACATTAAAGTTTTTAAGAAAGATAATATAAAATATTGGACATTTGCACTTGCAAAAACTAAAAAATTCAGCAAAATCTACTCTTCAAGTAAACGGTTCACATTCATTGCCAATAACAGTTTGGAACATGTGCTAAGATACTTATTAATGGCTGAACTGGAACTTTACCGTACAGTAACCAATACAAATAAGCACCGTTGTTTCCTTCAAGCACTAGTTTGAAGGTCATGTCAGCTGCAATACGAGGTCAACTGTTAAATATTATAACTGACTTTAGCTGCCTATATATTGTATACTTGTAAATGGAATGTTTGGAGTTTGCAAGACTTCCGAAAAAAACCAATGTCAGTTTAAACCGCACACAAAACTATTAAGTATCTGTGACTGGCAACACCTCTTCCTTCACGACGGCATGGTGTCAAAAATTTATGTTTATAATTCGCATAAATCTATTTTTGTTTTATTCTCGAAAACAGTTATTGCACCCGAGAACTAATAATTTCAAGGGCAAGGTATGAAATTTCAATGCTTTATACATGCATTTGTTTTACAATAGGGTCTTATTTTTCGTGCTTGATTCAGTACAATGATTTCGTACAATGCATCCATCAATTCCAGTTTTATTTTTTGTTCATTTAACAAAACAATTTTATTATTTATTTGAGTTATGCATTATTGCTTACAAAACAATTACCTTCTTGCGTTTTTTAGTAATGTTTGATTCTTGCATTAATAAACCACACGTTAATTTTCTGCAATATTGATTTGATTTGCTGTAAGCAATGTTAGAAGTAAGTTTTAACCTAGTGCGTCATAATAGTATAACCTTGTACAACTTCCAGGGCGTCCGAACGACAAACCTAAAACTCAAATGTGTGTGTATATATATATATATATATGTGCGATTCTCTGTAAACTCGTCATTTTTCACACGAAATCTGTCCGGGCTTGGTTTTTTGAAATGTTCGTCTAATTATAATACTATTGCTCAGAAAATGAATCTATCACTTTGGTTTGAAAGAGGGCCAGTTGAAGGTTGTTTTTTTCTGATAAATTATGATAGGGGGTAAGTCCCCTTCCTAGAATAACTAGGCAGGGGACTGTGCCAGGTGACTGTGTTTTTGCTCTTTGTTGCGTAATGTCTGCAAAACTATTGGAACATAATTAATTACGAGACTACCTATAAATTTAGGCACAAAACGTGGACATAATAACTAATATGTTTCATTATTTAACTAATTGATATTAATAAAATCACTTCCCAGAGGACTGTTTTCGCAACGACCCTGATGCAAATTTTCATCACAAATATGGCTCTCAAACTAAATAAAGTATTGTTTCAGCACCGTTCTCAGCAAATTCACACTGATTGCTTTAAACTCCATGTCAAAAAACATTTGCAAGAGTAACAGATTTTTTCTATTGGAGCTTTGAATTTGACTCAGGGGACTGTTTAAAAAATCTCCGGACAGAATGTACATGACAATTTTAAGTTTTAGAAATACATAATTAGACCTTATATCATGAAAAATATATAGCTGCATTGTTCTATTTTTAGATATTAATTGCCAAATTTATGTAGTGTTAATAGGTTTTTTGAAATATTGCCTTGAAGTGTTAAACTATTGGATTGGGACTGCCAGGGTACTGTGTTTTTGGTTCTTAGATAATTTCTGGAAAAAAAAATTAAATAGTCACCGCTCCAAATGCAATTGGGCCACAAAGTATTAATGCTTTACTTGTATTAAGAGCAATAATTACTTTATTACACTTTATTATTTTTAAAATACTCGATCCGGACAGTGAATTACCAGTTTACAGAGAATCGCCCATATATTTAAAAAACACACTGCCGATAGACAGTGACTCCCTCCCCGAGTTTATTACAGATAGTAATGAAATTTTGTTTTATTTGTCCAAGTAAACCATCCTTGACACTTCTCTAACTGACTTTTTATCTTAAGGACCAATTTTTCTCATAATAGTAGGGAGTTGCTAGTGAGAAATTTCAGTACAGTACACTCCCGATTATCCAGGGAATTGGGTGGCACGGGCATCAGGGATAACGAAAATCACAGATAATCCGAAAGTAGCATAAAATAAAAAATAAAGAAGACAAACAATTAGTCTTGCTTAAAAATAATTGCATTACATTTAAAACGTGATATGTACGAACAGTGACGATATGTTGAGCATAAAATCAGGGACCGCGCTAAGCATTCGCCACCTCGCCAAATACGATAAAATCGAAAATTCGGCGAAAGAAATTCTGATGTGGCTAAAGTGTTGGCGAACGAAAATTCTCTGAAATCTTCACTGGGGGAGAAAAATTATATGTATTGTATTACGAAAGAAAAATAAATTCAGTTCTTTGACTAAAACTTTTGAAACTTGGCTAAGACTTTTAAAGTTTGTCTAATTCACTGGCTAACAACTTAAAACTGTTAGCGCTGTCCCTGAAAATATTTGTATTTGAGGTTCTCAAGCATATAAAATCTATAAAGAAGTGGTACTTACACTACACCCAGGTAAAATATTTTATTGGATGAAGTGCAGTCATAGAAAAAAACAAAACATTCACACTATTTGAAAACTATTAACACTACAGACACGTGTAATATGTTATTTTTTCAGGAATTATGTTCTTTACAAATTTCTACTGGTAAATTGTTATTATGAAGTTGTCTTCATATAAAAATCGGCATCAACTTTGAAATTTTCTATACAAACTCCCCTTTTTTATTGCATATTTGTGATCAGCAACATCATTTAACTTTGCATACCAAATCATTTTAAATTTGCTCCAGGCATTGCTTCACAATTGAACTGAGAAAAAACCGTCCCGTAATGTTAAAAATATTTTTGATACTTGTGCATATAATACGTAAACCAAGTTTTTTTATATCAAAGTATGAACCAAACCAACAATAAAAACGTCATTGATTTCCTCTCAGATAAAATTTTGAATTTTTTATGAATTATGAAATTAATATTTGAAAAAATGATGATCTGGATCTGGAACCATATAATATTTTGATGGAGAAACAATCTAAAAGTGGTTTCAAAAGAGAATCCAAAATGAGAGCTCAAAATATCCAGTAATTTTTAAGATATGCTTTAAGAACCATTTTTCGGGACCGTATACAACTGTGCAAACTGAAACAACAGCAGGAGATTTTTATGTTAAAAAAGAGGAATATGCTTATCCACCAGTTGCGGACTATGCTCAGCGTTTTTATATGGTATTTAATTTTCAACAGTAATTATACGTTGAACGTTAATAAAACTCTTGATTATACTTTAATAAAACTACTGAGTATATTTTTAAACTGTTAGATAATCCAATTTTTGTCCATTAGTGAGAAGTCTACTTTTATGCAACATGCAGCAATTCAGAAAACTTTTTACGTAGATACTTGAAATCACAGAAAAATGTGGCATCTTGGAAGGTTATTCGGAATAATTTGTGACGATTAGACGGTTTTTTAAATTCTGAGCCACAGTTTTAACATTATTGCCAATCCTAATATAGTAGTTTATATAAAAACAAAGACGGCAACTCTATCAGCAGGGTTTTCTCGCCTAAGTTTCAAAAAATATTATAACTCTAACAAATCCTGAGAATTTTTTAATTAATTACAAAAAGCAAACGTATTACTCGGCTTTAGTTAATTTCTTCGAAAAATATGATTTGTCTACTCTTAGTTAATTTTGACCTTGCAAGTAGCATTTTACATGTGAGGGTGGTCCCTAAATCATCTTTGGTCGGTCATAACTTTTGCTCTAGTGGTCCTAAAGTAATGCCGCTTGTTACCCAGTTTTCTTTTGGCCGTACGCGCCTAATTATGTAACAAATTGTAGGGGTTCCCATTTGAAAATTCAGACTTTGAGTTCATTTCACTTTGTATATAGCCCCTTATCAAAGTTTTTCTCACATAGTTTTGAAGAAGATTTTAATCCATGTCAGAAGACACCTGTCTTTTGTTCTTAGCAAATATAGCAGCTGAATAATTCAGAGTGTTTTTTTTTTTTCTATGACTACACCACTCTTGGGTAAGAAATGTTTAGAAAAAACAAAATTTTAATTTGTGCTTTTTTGAAAAAAATCAGTCAATTGCGTTTGTTTCTTGTACGAAATATTTGCTCTACAAGGATAAAGTTAACTAAGAATTTTTTTCCTGCGACAGTTTTAATGTATATATTATTTTATTTAACTGTCAAACTATGGATTTCGATTAGAAAGTAGTAAGTGATTACTTTTAGTTCTAGGTTTCTCAGTTTATAAATTAGTATTTAAAATAATTTATACGGTTATTATATGCAGGTAATATGGATTGCAACAATAATCAGTCTGCAAATGAAGGAGCTTGGTCTGTCTCTGCAACTAAAAAAAGAAAACAACAGAGCAGCATGGAAGTTGACAGCTCGAAAACTGATAGGCCATACTTCCCACCAGCTAAAAGAGCTTTATTGGTAATTAAATTGGCATTATATATACATTGGATTTCAGTAACTCGACACCCTAAGGGAACGCGAAAACATGTCGAGTTAAGTAGGTGTCAACTAAAGCTTGAGACTAAAAAAATCTGATGGTGGCCAGTGGCTAGTAATCCTAAGAAAGTTAGTGGCCACTTTGAACCAAGTTCTAAAACCGTAATCCCCCTTCACTTCATTCTGCATGTAGTAATATTACACTATGTACTTGCATACATCTTAACTAGATTACTATACGAGGTATGATCAAAAAGTATCCGACCTTAATTTTTATTGGTCAAACGAACGCAGCTATGGGGGCGGGGCTTGCTGTGTGGTTGTGAGCATGACTAGTGCGCATGCTCATTTTTTTCTACAGCTTCAATACAAGTCATTTTGCTTCAGGCCATTCATGATTGAACAGGTGCAAGTGAGTGTCGTCGGATTTTATTATTTTTTTTAAATGTCAGAAAAAGTCGAACAGCGTTATTGCATAAAATTTTGTTTTAATCTTGGTGATTCGCAAGATTAAAAAAGTATTTGGAAATGAAGCGATGGGCACGACACAGATAAAGGAGTGGTACAACCGCTTCAAAGATGGCCGCTTGACCGTTGAAAGTGAACCACGCTCAGGGAGGCCCTCAACATTGAAAAACGATGCCATCATTGATCAAGTGAGGAACCTGGTGATGCAGAACCGCCGAATCACGATCAGAGAGCTTGTAGACGAGGTGAATATTAGTTTTGGTTCCATTCAATCAATTTTGACTGACGACTTGGGCCTCAGGAGAGTCTCAGCAAAATTTGTACCAAAGCTGCTAACATTTGAGCAAAAAAACCTTCTTCTGGAGATCGCACAAGACATGCTGGAAACTGTGAACGGTGATCCCGACTTTATGAACACAGTGATTACAGGTGACGAGTCATGGGTTTATGGGTATGACCCAGAAACCAAGCGCCAGTCAACACAATGGAAGCATCCTAGGCCCAAAAAAGCAAAGCAAGTTCGCAGCAATGTCAAGGTCATGCTTACTGCCTTTTTTGACTCCAGTGGCTTAGTCCATCACGAGTACGCACCACACGGTACTACAATCACCAAGAAGTACTACCAAGAGGTTCTGCGTCGCCTTCGTGACGCAGTGAGGGCCAAGCGCCCGGATCTGTGGGCAACAGGCAGTTGGAAGCTCCATCATGATAACGCTCCAGCACATTATTCCCATTTAATTCAGAACTTCTTGACAAAACACAGCACACCAGTGGTTCGTCAACCTCCCTACTCTCCTGACATGGCTCCCTGCGATTTTTGGCTTTTCCCAAAGCTGAAAATGCCACTAAAAGGGACCAGATTTCAGACCAGAGAAGAAATTATGCAGAATGCGACAGACCATCTGAGAGCCATACCGAAGGAGGACTTCCAGCGATACTTTCAACAGTGGCAGAAGCGTTGGGAGAAGTGTGTGGCAGCCCAAGGAGACTACTTTGAAGGGGATTTGCATTAAATACTTGTATCATAATAAACGTTTGTTTTATGAACAAAAGTCGGATTCTTTTTGATCATACCTCGTATATAAAAGAAAATGAAAAATAACTTACAAACCTTTTCTAAAAAAAATAATATTTATTTTAAAATCCAAATGATGAGACATTTGGTCATCTTTGACTATTTTTCCAACAAAGTTTCATTGCATTCCTAGATTGAAGTTATATATTTAGATGTTTTGTGCAGCAGATGGATCAATTTTCCCTCCAAGTTAAAATTGGCCGCCAGTGACAATGCTAATGGCCATTTTCTTTTCATAATCAGCACGATGCGTCGGCAGTTTGTACTTTTGTTTGGAAATAAGTAGATTGCCAGTTTGGTGACCAACAACAACATCTTGTCAAAAAATAATTTTTAGCTAATCTTGACTTTTAGTGTCAACGTACTAAGGTTCTGATAGTTTCAATTCCTAAAAAGTTTTCTATATCACACATTTACTAGTTTAATAATTACTAATTTTAACATAGAATAAAATTAAGGCTTTTGATGCACTGAAATTAGTTGTAAGGACCTTAGACTCCTTACTCTCTTGGCTCTTGGACTTCTTTTTCAGAATGTTAGATATGTATTGCGTAGAATAAGGCATTTAAAAATTTAATGCTAAAATTGCATGACAAGTGGGGTCTCATTAGATTACTTTATTGTAAAAAGTGAAAATATAAAAAACTTAAGCAGTCTGTCACTTCGTCCCTTGTTGCTCATGTTGAACAATTTTACTTCATTAAAAATTGAATTTCCAAAGTGATAATTGTAAATTAATTAGAAGAGTTTTCTTTGCATTCTTATATTGTCATGTATTTACGAAATGAACTATTAAAATATTTTTTTTTCCAAATGGCTGTATAGTATAGAATATATTAATGTTAAAAATTATAATGGATGTTAAACAACTCCTGTTTAGACTTTTTAGATGCTACAAAGGAAAATTTTCTTGAAATTAAAGAAATGAAAAATCCTTTTAGGCTGGCAGCGAAGAAATGCGAAAGATTCCTGTTCCCCAAAACCGGTATGGACCATTGAAAGAAAACTGGATGAAAATCTTCACAACTGTTGTTCAGCATTTGAATCTAAATATTAGGTTCAACCTAAAGACAAGAATGGTTGAAATTCGGGTATGTAGTTAAAGATTGATCAGATTTTCAAAGTTTCGCTTATGAATTAAATGTGATGTTTGATTCTAATATATTTTGTATACAAAAGCTTATGAAATTTAAATATTTTGACTTTCAGACACTAATTGTTTGTGTTTTTTGGTGTATCAAATGTTTAAGTTAAGGCAATTACTAATTCTGAATGCATGTTATGTAAAATTTGGCTTTCAAGCATATATAACCACCCCAACCCTTCAGTACTGTGCTCCATTTGCTTTCTAATTTCACAGATTGATTTCAGTTTAAGACATGTTAGGAAATTGTCTGAATTAAAGTACTTTTATTTTTAATAAAATATTAAATACATTTTGAGTATCACCCGAAATGGATTGCCCCCCCCCCTTCCGTGAAGCAACCACCAACTTATTAAGGATATACTTACCTACTCTTCTTATTTTGTGTACATAACAATACATCCAGGATTTTCATTTTCTCATTTATTCTAGACAGTTCACAGTCTACATTATTTGTATGCAACTATAGTTAATATTGTGTAGTAATATACTAATATAAAGTTAAATCATAGTAACTAAAATCACTCGAAATAAATGTTCAATTTTGCATTTTTTTAGATTTTTTTTTAAAAAATTGTTATTTATATTGTTTAACATCTAAATGTTTTGGCTGCTTAGAGTTGTAAAGAAACAAAAGATATAGCTTCACTACAGAAAGCCACAGATTTCATTCAAGCCTTTACTTTAGGATTTGAAGTTGAAGTAAGTAATATTTGTTCATAATTAACATTTTTTTTGGAGGAAAAATTTTAATTTGGCGTAGAATTATGCAATGTTTTAATGTTATCAGATTTTAATCTAATGGCATTAGACAAGGCTTTACTGGATTTTATGTGTTAGCAGTATTAATGAATGAATGAAGTGAAAAGGGGGCGCTCCCAAGGCAGCGCAAGCACTGCGACCAAAGGTCTATTGTACTATCCCCAGTAGAACCCTACAAGAGCCCAGTAGCTGAAATGAACTTAAGCAGATGTCTAACAGGAATGCTAGACAGTTCATAGGGATCTAAACAATGGTACCCCAAATGTTCAAACCTGTAAGCAGAATAAAAATCACATTCACACAGAACATGACCAGAACTTTCATCTGCCTCAAGGCAGCCTCTACAAGCTGGGTCATCAATGATACCCAACAGGTTTAGGTGTCTATTGAGAGTACAGTGTCCAGTGAGAAGTCCAATAGACATCTTAATCTCTTTTCTGCTCAAACTAAGTAGCTCCCTGGACCTCAGCCAGGGTTGACGTTGGTTGAGAGCTTTAGCTTGCCTCTGTGAGTCAGACTGAAGCCACCTGGCATATGAGTCATTCATAAGCAGGTTTCTTATAGTATTCCTGACTTTGTTATAGGGCAACCCAATAGCAGGTTCAGGACCTACGAAAGGCATGTTGGAGCCCAGTTTGGCAAGCTGATCAGCAGCTTCATTTCCATCAATGTTGCGGTGGCCAGGGACCCAGTAGAGTGTAACCTTATTCTTGCTGGCGAGCCTTGCCAGTGCATTGTGGCATTCCCAAACTGACTTGGTAGTAAAGCAGTAGCTATTGAGGGCTTTTAAGGCGGCTTGACTATCAGAGAAGATTTTTAAAACCTTACCAGTTAAGTCGCGTTCAAGGCAATTGGTTACACATGCCAGGATAGCAAGAACTTCAGCCTGGTAAACCGTAGCAAGCTTCCCAAGCGAAAAGTAAAGCTTTGTTTTGCTGCTGCTGCAAAAAGCACCAGAGCCAGTACCGGAAGAGGTCTTAGAGCCGTCAGTGAACCAAATTTCATTGGCATTACCGACAAGCTTCGGAACATCCTTCCATTGTTCTCTGGAAGGAAACACAATGTTATAATTAGCATTGAAACTAATATG
>JAXGGA010023116.1:0-13938 GCA_038373865.1 Uloborus plumipes | reverse complement strand
GTTCATTGGCGTTCAGTAGAAAGAAGCGTGACATAGAAAGATAGAAAGATAGTTAGAAAGAAAGATAGTGAGAAAGATACTCAGTTTTTAATATAAGTAGATTCTTTTTGAATTAGCTGTAATGATAGAATGTACTGTATGAAATATAGGAAATTTTAGTATATTAAAAAATTGCAAGTTTTCTCGAATAAAAAAATTGTTCTAAGGATTTTTAGATACTTTTATTTTATTTGAAATGTGAAACATTTTGGCAACTGATACTTCCTATCGCTTTTTCATTTCAGAGCGATATTAAATCAAATTTTAATTCCTAATGAATTGACGCTAGGTTACATAATACTATTCTTCTTATTCTAAAAAAAGGAACCCTTTATAAAGTACTTGTGCACAAACAATTTATACTTAATAACGAACAATTAAAACGAGTGTCACTTCAAAAAAAAAGCAAAATTACGTTTTCTTAATTGGTTTAAAAAAGAGTACTAGCCATAATTTGCACCAATTCCGCTCGGCGAACTCTGATTATCAAAGATGTGCCCCTTTCAAACTCAATTCTCCCTTCACAATCGGCAGAATCTGGAGTATGATAAGGGCATAAGTTGCTTTTTAGCTGCGACTGTTAACACTAGAAAAAAATGGGTCGGTTTCTCATGTAAGGTGTACTAAGGTACGCTATTTAAACATATTTCCAAAAAATGCATTTTTTGAGATGTGCCCCTTTCATTCTGGATGTGCGATATTTTGTATGCTGGTTACAAACAGTGTTTAATGGACAGGAAAAATAATAAAAAAATATTAGGTAAAAAATAATTTTTTTATTAAGGAAAGAAAAACCGTCCTTTAAAAGTTACGATAGACCCCAGAGGGTACATATACTTTTGTACTATAATTTTTTTCTGCCTACGATACAATATTTAAAAAGACATTTTATAAGAAGAAATAAAAGCAGCAATTAACATAAGCTGGGAATAACTTTGAAAATTTTTTCTTGAGGTAGTGAACGATGTCATTTTTGATAAAGATCCTATTAAAACTGTTACAGAATACACTTTACAATGGTTGTGTGCTGCAATCTGTTAATACCGAATTGAAACAATACCAAGGTTATGAACACTATTATTTGGTCGAAATGCTCATTTTGGGGAAATTCAGACCCTTTTTTTGGACCGTCCCTAAAAAGGGACGCTAGGCATTAATGGGTTAAAATGCTGATGGAGGGGCCTCAAGGGAGGGGCGATCGCCCCATTGTCCCTCCTTTGCATCCGCCCTGTATCGAGCGGATTTTTTTTAAAAAAGAAAATGTGAAATACGGAATCTTTTGACATTGCCCGAAAAGCTTTTTTTAAGGGCCAGCAGAAAATGACGTCAAAAGCGGGATAACGCAGGAAAAGGGCAACGTAAAATCGGGATTCTACTGTATTTCTTTCAGCGTGAGACAGGGTTTGAAAAAAAACCGTTTTTTCTTTTTTTTCTTTTCTTTTGTTTTTTTGAAACAGCTCAGCCCATCTGGGGTTTTGTTGAAAAACTCGGACTCTTTCTGGTGTTTTCAATAATCGTTTTAACACCCTTCTCTATTCCAATATTGCGCACCTATTTTTACTTTTCATTGAATCCGGGGAATCCTAATGAGTTGTCACTGTGACCTCACAGAAAAGTTCTTATTCCGCAAATTCGGGAGCAGTATTATAATATTAAATTTTCTATAATGATGTTATATTTAAAATTGATATTGAATTGAATTTATAGGTTGAAATAATAGTTGATTGTTGTGATTTTTTAAGTATTTAAAAAAAAGTGTGAAATTCACGTGTAGTGTCAGGAAAGGAAGATAAGAGGATTTTTGTCTCCAACTCGGTTACTTTCGTATTCCATGCTGATGAGTGCATAATAAGCACGAAACTGCAGTCGATGGATGGAAATGACCGAGTTGGCGGTGTATTGCACGTTCCTTCTTTAGCCCTTGCTTTGGGCGGTTACTCACTGCGTTGAACTAAATATTGTAACTAAATTGATCAATAGCAATTTCTAGGCTCAGTATTGATCAAAATATTCGTAATATTGAGTTCGTTTCTAAAATAAATGCTTTCCATATGCATATGCAGTACATTTTGAAAAAACCCACTTTTCCGGCATAGTGGGTTTTTTGAAGTGGGCCAACCCGAAAAAAGCCAGGTGGGTTTTTTCGGCCTTGGCCCGCTTTAGCGAACCCTAATGTCAGATAAAGCGTCCAACTTACGTATGTTGGGTGGCAGCAGGTTGTGCGCGTCGATCCCGGTTGGCGAGAAGTCTGTTGGCGACTGCCTGGAGGTTGGCGAGAGAGGGACGGCATATACTGGCACACATCGCCAACCTGGCAGGTTGAGGTAGGCAGGTTCGAGGGTAGGGGAATACTCCATAGACGCGCCAGCCGGGTCATTGGGGCATTCTGTTGGCCATGTCCTGACTACACTACATCACCACCTACAATGGAAAGTCAAAATATTGTTACAAATCCTGTACTAGTAAACAGTAATCAACCAAAGAAACTAACTTCTTGAAAATGCAGAGTTCAAATTAAAAAAAAATAATAATCAACACTATTAAAATCTGTCCGCGTCTGACAGTCTGTCTATCCGCGTCTGTCTGTCTCTCCGTCTGTCTGTCCGTCTGAAGCTTGAACTCCTCAAAAACCGTTGAGAGTAGAGAACCGAACGTGGTACCATTCGATTTGAAATTTTCCAAGGAAAACAATAAGACCAACCGCGTAAATGTACGACTTTAATCAGCTGAGATATTAATTAAAACGTTAATTAAATTTTTGACGTATTTAAATTCAAAGACTTATTTCTTTCTGTTGCCATTTTGAATACGTGCTACAATAAAGTTCTACCAATTGTTTTTATTCTCATTAATGACTTTTTTTTTCTGCTCCCATTTTAAAAATGTGTTTCAAATAAAATTCTAATTAATGTTTTTAGCAGTTACTTTTTTTGGCGAAGATCCGAATATTAAAACAACTTCTTCGTTCAGAATTTTGCAACTAGTTTTACAGGAAGAAAGCAGTTTGGGAAAAATTGTTTTTGGTGAGTAATTTTATTTGTTACTAGCTGCGTGGCCCGGCGTTGCACGGGCTTTAATGTAGTGAAGGCAGTTTGAGAAAACTACTCGCCGCCAAGGTGGCTCGCCTTCAAAGTAGTGAGGAAAATTTAAACAACCTACTCGCCGCCAAGGCGGCTCGCCTTTAAAGTAGACAGGAAAGTTTCAACAATCTACTCCCCGCTAAAACGGGGATTATAGCTGCGTTATATCGTTTTTAACATAAGGAAAAAAAGTTAAAAGAATAATTAAACACTACCCAATGTAAAAATACTATGCAATTAAATTATGTGTTTAGTACCAATGATACAAAGTAGAAATATGACGAATCATATTAATTACTGAGATTAGTAACTATCTTAAATCATTAAAAAAAAAGAAGGTTTGACTCATTTGAAACCTACTTACCTACATATTAAATAAGAAAAAAAGTCAAAAGGATAAGTAAAACAATAGCAGTACGAAACAAAAACTATATCAACAAAATCTGCGGTCTTCCCCACTATTTTTTTGAAAGTTAAAAGGCACGTTTGTTGTCAAATATCAAATTGCTACATTATGTCACAATTAAATATTAAAAACTAAAATCTTTGCAATTGTACCGAACTAAAAGGGATTATTTGTCTTGTTATAACCATCATAGGAAGGCCTAGAAACGCCGTGAAATAAAATGCTTTTAAGAAACGAAATGAAGAAAAGGGAACCAACAATGAATTTAAAAGATGTCGGCATAGCAACGCAATAAAACGTTATTAATTTGATCAGAAAAGAGGTTCTCGAACTCAAAGTTCAAACGCTTGTAACTTTTTTTCTAGTGGAGATAAAAACTTGGTTCTTCGACTGTTAGTCGAATCAATTCTGGGGTTAAAAATATCGCTCTATTCAATGGCGTAAAAATAAAAACTGGAATAGTTAGTTTATTTTTTATTGATGGTTTTAATGAACCAAGTATTGCAAGAAATCGGGTGAAGCCTTGCAAAAGGCAAGTTTTAAAATTGAATAACTCGTATTGCGTTTAAGTTAGAGAATCGGAACAAACTGCATAGGACGGAGAAAATTTTTCTGCTTCTAACTATATGTAACATTAATATGTGCAAGTAATTTTTAACCCCAGTATTCGGCGATTTATGTGAAAATTGCCTTGAATTCGAATAAAATCTATGTATAACGTTATTATTTTTAGTTATAACAATAACTCCTATAGCCTAAAGCCTTCCTGGTTAAATGGACTATTCCACACAAAAAGAATTTTTCAAATCGAAGCAGTAGTTCCTGAGATTAGCGCGTTCAAACACACAAACAAACAAACAAACAAACTCTACAGCTTTATATTATTAGTAAAGATTTAGGGAGAGTGTTAAGCATGCGCTACTTGAAATCGCTTTTATTTCTGCGGAATCCCGTGCAACGCCGGGCCACGCAGCTAGTAATAATTAATTTGCGTGAGGAAAAAATGACTTAAAATTTGTTTAAAAATTACACTGATTTTAGTCCGAAAAAGCTTTGAAATGTTCGACCAGATTTGTGACGTTACCAATCTTTCCTTTGCATTCTCATAGTGTTTGAAAACTGAAACAAAAAATATGCAAAAAAAAAAAAAACTATTACTGACGATTAGAAACAAATTTCATTTCCGACCAAAAGTACATCCTGTTGTGTCTCAAATTTGTAACGATCACCATTGCCAAATGACAAGGAATGAAATATAAATCACGATTTATGCTCAATTAAATCAGCGAAGAAACCAAAATTTATTCAATATATTCATCAGAAAAGTCGCAAAAATACATACGCTTCCAAAGTAATAGTTCATCCCTGAGAACAATACGGAATTATACGAGAGCGATCAAGTGTAATACGCTATTAAATGATCGATTTAATTTGCATACTGGTCGAAACTTTGGTTTTGAAATTTTACATTGGTGGGACCCCTATTATACGTTTTCCGTTGGACCGGTGACAAAAAACGCACCAAGCGGGAAAACGTAAAATCGGGGGAGAGGATGATAATCTAATATTCTAAGAGCTAGCAACATTTTCGAGTGACGAATTTTAAGACGTCTGGCTCTTTGATATATCTTTCCCTATGCTTTTCCGAGCAGCATGCGGGGTGTCTGGCGGCTGAATAGTGATTTTTTAACCTTTTTGAGGCAATTTGAAATTTAAAGCTGTCGTAAGTATGTCATGTAATATATCAATAGAAAGCACTATTTTTTTGCCTTCATATTGGTTTTTGAATTTTTATTCTACTATAATTAGAAAATAACTAGCATGCATTTTTTTTTTTTTTTTTCGTTTTTTAACAACCTTGTATTTCTCACAATTTTTGGAGTAGAAATCTAAAACTCAGCAGGATTACTCATCTTGTCCCATGCGTCCTTTACACCCATTTTTGTTGAAATTAGAAGTGGTGAGGTCGAAAACTTTTTTTTGTGATTGACTTGGCATAGCAATTCCCCAAAATGACTTAAAAATCACAATTTTTTTTAGGCACAAGTGTGATGCGCAGTGAAAAGCGCAACCACCCTGAAGAGTATGGGGAAAGATATATTGAAGAGCCAGACGTCTTAAAATTCTTGTTTTCTTTTTAACGTTGCCCTCTTAGGCTATAAACAATGCTCCTTTAATCAATAAACTATCATGGCTATTTCATCGTGATTAGAAGACGTTTATATAATTATTTACTCATTTATCCCAATTAACTCCAAACTACATAAACAATTTAAAAAATATATTTTTCGAAAGCTCCAACATCCGACTGGAGCGTGTTTGCGTTTTCCGAAATTCGTTATTTTCAAAAAGCCGATAATCAAAGAGATCGGTTTAATTGCACCTATCCCTAACAGTTTCCTACTTCCTCCGTAAATTTAGTGTCATTATTTTGGGACAACAATGGCCGGCCTTGGGATTCGATGATATCTCTTTCTCCTGGGGAAAGGAAGAAGGAAACGTCTGAGATCAATAAGGGAAAACAAATTCTTGGAAACAAACAGTAAACAGTCTCGTTAGAGGGTTTTGAAATCTGTTTGCTCGGAGTGGAAATGTGATTTGAAAAATTAAGGATAAGGCAGAACATTAAATTCAGCACTTAAAGCCATTTTTATGCTTGTGACAAAAGCAAAACTCAACATAGCAACGTTTGTACTGATAAAATGCTGGAAAAGGTTATGATTCGAGTTCTATATAACATGGAAGTTCCAAACACTAGTTCCAAACACATTCTATCAGACGTAGAAAAATGTTCTCTGTCTTTTGGTACTACAGTGAGTGGGCTTCCGGTTAATTGAATCAGTGGTTAATTGAAAGAGTCGCCTTTGTGAATCAATTTTTCAGAAACAGAATAAAATCAAGCTTTATTGAATTAGAAACTTTGTTGTGTCAAAACTATTTAGAATAAACGTGATTCATATATGTGGCGGACACTGTAGTTATTATTTTTCACAGAAATTTTGAAAAAAGCAAAAAAATGATATCAGGGATGTAACGCATTGAACCAAAATAAAGCAGTAGTCATTAGGGTGGGGCGAAAAATAAAAAGGTTTTCACTTCAACTTCTAATAGTTGCCAAAAGTTGTCTTTGGTGATAGTTAGCTTTTGTGCAAAATTTGAGAAAAATCGGTTAATATCTTCAGGGGGCGCTGCGATCGCAAAGTTTTACCATAGCTTTGTTATGGATTTTATGGTTAAAATATCAAAAAGAATGCCTTTAGCTGGTCTCTTTGCGTTTTTTTTACTCAAAAGATGTTTTCATGCATTAAAAGCATAGGAAATGACTCACAAACATTTTTTTATATGATATATTTATAGTTTAAAAAAATCACTTTTTTTCACGTTTGTGTGTTTTTTTTAAATGCTTGAAATATAAATATGTCATATAAAATAATTTTTTGTGAGTTATTTCATATGATTTGAATGCATGAATATACCTTATGAGTAAAAAAATACAATTAGATTAGCTAACGGCATTGTTTTTCATATTTTAACTATAAAATCCCGATAAAAGCTATGATAAAACTTTGCGATCGCAGCGCCCCCTGAAGATATGAACCGATTTTTCTCAAATTTTGCACAAAAGCTAACTATCACCAAAGACAACTTTTGGCAACTATTAGAAGTTGATCTGAAAAACTTTTTATTTTTCGCCCCACCCTAGTAGTCATGTCGCAGACGTCACAATTGCAAGAGCTACCCACGACCATAAAAGGCTCTAAAGGATATACAAATACGTGCAAGATAAATGTTCGATGGTAGCAACGTAGCAACCATCGATGCATGGGTGTAGCCAAAGGGAGGCAGGGGGGGACAGCTGCACCCCCCCCCTTGATCAGAGCCTGGGGCACTCCAATGGGAAGTCACTGCGACCTCCTAATTTTTTTCTGAAAAGCTAATTTATTCATTTATTTATTTCTTACAGTTTTCTGGTTACGTGTTGGTACACATATGCTTCAAAACTTCAAAAACAACTGAATACAGTAAAAAATATTTGTAACAAGAATCCAATGTGTTAAAATAACGTCAGACGATTCATCAAGAGAAGGATCAGTTTTGCACGGAATCAAATGACAAAGAACGGCACTTTTCTTCTGCTTGGAAGGATTTGGACTTTTAGGGAGGTCACAGTCACCTCCGAGAATGGCGGTGAATGTGATGGAATGCCCTCTAAAAACTCCCGGGAGAATTGTAACTTTTTGGGAGGTCACAGTGACTTCTCGTAACGCTCGTATTTCATTAAAAAGTAGTGATTTTAATGGGCAATGAAAGAAATAGAATCGGTTAAGAACTCACCCTAGTTTATTGCCTAAGAAATATACTTTCAGTTCGCGATTTCTTAAAATTACCCGTTGAAATCACCACTTTAATGATATACAGGAGCGTCACGTGCAGGACAAGATAGCAGCAGGCTGCTCAGAAGAGTCAAATTGCAAGAGCGGCCCTTTTCTTGCTGCTTGTGCGGATTTGAACTTTTTGGGAGGTCACAGTGACCTCCGAGGATGGGGGGTAAATGTGATGGAATGACCACAGAAAACTTGGAAGAATTGTAATGTTTTGGGAGGTCACAGTGACCTCCAAGAAAGTTACCAAGCTCCTGCTTGGCCCTCCCTAACGTGAGTCGTGGCAAAGCCCTTTCATCGATGAATAATTTTAGTGGATTGCGCATTGGTAGCCCTATGAGGGGAAATAGTAAGTCACATGACTGGTAGACTTTTCCAGCCAATCTGCAAGTTTAAATTACTCAATAAATTTCGGCCATCAACATTAACAAACACTTTTGAAAATGGTGAAACCATTGGTTCTAAATTGCTGCAAATTGAAAAATTACATTTCCATCGCTTCCATGTGCTCCTTTTTTTCTAATTTTGTACTTCAATGAAAGTTTCGGTTTTTTTACGACTCGATTTCGTTTGTAAGTACATTATAAAAACAAAGTAATGTATATTGCCAAATTAAGTTATGTAATTTTGACCAAGCTCTACTTCTGATATCTCGATGGTAGCAACTAGAGCCGCTATACAGACAGGCCGACGCATCAAGATTAAGTTTCACCACTTTGGATCCAATTCTTTAACTTTTACTTTCAAATTTTCATTGTTGCAGAGTAGGGTGACCAGAAAAAAGTTTTGGCACATTGCTAAGCTTTGCCAAATCCACGTGCCGCTAATAATTGCTCACAGTGAAAAATTACCAAAACGCGATTACTGGACAGAAAAGACAACCACTTAAACAGTCAAACCCGCGCTGGATCCAAAGTGGTGAAACTTAATCTTGATGCGCCGGCTCGTTTATATAGGGGCCTTAGTAGCAACTGAAAAGCAGAATCTGCTTGGAAAATGAAAGAGAAAGTCACTTAAGAGCAGTGGCGGCGCTAGGGGAGGGGCAGGGGGGGCAATTGCCCCCCCGTCGGAAACGTCTTGCCCCCCCGTCGGGGAAAATTTAATGTTTCGTCGGGGAATCTCTTAGCTTTGCAATTTGTCGTAAATAAAAAAAAAAACTCAAAAATTAAATTTTAGAAAAAAAAGTAGAAATATCTTCAAAAAAGAGTAGAACAACGGAAAAATCAGTTTCTTTCGAGACCACACGCCTTGCAATTTAGCCCCAAGCCGTTAATACCCTTGAAAACGTCTTCTTGGTGGTCGGGTGGTCGACAAGCTTCGGGAAAGTAAGTGGGGACAAAGCGAATAATGGAGTGTATTCGTCCTTGAATTTCTGTTTGTCGATGAGCTGGTTTCGACGACACCTCGGGGGTGCTCGGGGTTCGGTGGGTGATTACCGTGAAAAGGGATCCGAAGACAGTTGTTTTTTATTAGACAAGACGTCGGCGTCGGGTTACGATCACGCGAATGTACCAAACGACAGCAGCGAGCCACAATAGTCAGGGAAAAGACGGGGGGGGGGGGGTCATCGAAGAAGAAAACATGTGTCAGATGTTTTTCCTTTTTTCTCGCACGTATTATAGTCCGCTCCCGGTGTTTGCTTCAGCATGGCAAACAAAGTGAGTGGAAACATTCATTGATGCGTTTTTCAAAGTACTTCTCTGAGAAAAGGACTGCAACATAATCCTTTAGCACTCGGAAGTTTATAAGTAAGTCATTGCTATAGTCATTTATACTTTATTCGATTATTGTTAGTTCATTTTATTCTACGACAATACATATCGTGAACAATCATTTGACCTTATCCAAAGAAGTGTAGAAAATTGATGTTTTATTTTTTGGTGTAATGTTGTCGGCAGGGGAAAAAATCTTGGGATTAATATGATTAAAGCGAATAGATGTTTGAAATTTTAAACAATATTTTCTCCAATAATAAACTAATATTGATCTTGTTTGAAGACTGTAGAACAGTTTTGCTGTAATGAAACAAAAATCATAATGAGCTTAATAATGCATCGAGTTGGGGTTCTTGTAGAAACAAATATTGTTTGACTCCAAATTTCAGATGTTATCACAATCATATCATCAAATATTTACATTCCTAACTTTAAGTGTGGAAGCATGCAAAAGGCTGCGCTTAGCCCAGATCGCTACAATCAATTGATCTGGGCGCATCCCAGTAAAAAGTCAAAATTACTCTTTCGAGATCGATCGAACCAACTTACACACTGGTTCCAGACTGAGTCTTAAATAATTTCTTTCTTTTTTTGATAGCAATGATCCATTAATGTTTTAAATATGCTTGGATGCAAAGTTAGTATTGTGAAAAGGAATTTTGGGGTACGACCAGGGGGCGAGGGGATTCGAATATAAGAAAATCCAAAACCAAAAGGTTCACGAACAGAAGATCCACGTTCAAAAAAGGTCCAAGGGATAGAATATCCATGTGACAGAAGGTCCGGCACACATAAGTTCTAATGGACATTAAGGCTCGACCGATGCATCGGCCAGGCCGATGCATCGTCGCCGATGGTTGAAATATTTTCCATCGGCCATCGGCATTGGCCGCCGATGCTAACTTGGGAAAAACATCGGCCCATCGGCTTCGAAACACAGCAAACACTTTCCGAGCGATCTCTTTGATGAGAGTTTTTAGAATTATAGTAAAATCTCTGAATGGCGGAAGTAATTTTTGCGCATTTCTTTTGTTTTTTCTTTCTCTTTTTTTTTGTGTAGGGGAATGAAAGTTTTTTTTTTTTATATTTTTAATTTTAAAAATATGTTAGCCAGATGAATTAGGCAAACACATTTATTTTAAGAGAAGGAGGGATCTATGCTGTAAAATTTCGAGGAAGGGCCAACCTCTGGTTTCTCTGTTACGTGATAAGATCATTGTTTTCATTTTTCTTTTCTGAAATCGAATATTGTGTTACTCGATTCTAAATTATCAAGTCTTGAATTGAATATTGAAGCTGTTACGATGTTCCCTTTAAGTCATATTCGTTTAAGCAGGAGTGCCCATCTGGGAGAGTCATGGCCTATACTTGCCTGTCTATTTTTGAACAGTTGGGGTGAGGGGTGGGAGTGAGGTCACATTGCGTTTTAGTTTTTATTTCGGTCTCCGTGCTATTTGGATTTGTGCTCTGACTTTGCTCTTGGGGGCGGGGGCAACTTTGAAAGAAAAAAAAAAAAATTCACATTGACTGATCCTGATATTTCTTGACCATGAAGCGTGAAATTTACAAATATTTATGTGCATAAACTTGCCCACATCTCCCCTTCCCCAAAGGCGATGGCACACCCTCTTCAAATTCTACGGAACATCCCCCCCCCACAAAAAAAGAGATAAAAAGCATGTCTAAAAATTTATGCCCCTAAAAACAATTGTGCACTCTACGTTTTATCAAGTGAGCACATTAAGTGTTTTTGCCAAATTGGAAATCTCATTATCATTGTTTTGACAACTAATAAAGTTTTATAAGTAGAGTTTCTTGCATTTTCCCATTTATGACAATGTATTAAAGCTCTACTAATATTTTAAATCTACTTTTAATACATTATTTTACTACTAATGTATTATATTTCGTATTTTAACCTTTACTAATCATCAACGAACAGCACGGCGCCGCCAAATGTTGCCAAAATTATTGTCACATCACAAAACGTAAATACTGAAAGAAGTTCAAACCGCAGGTGTTAGCTCTTTACTTTCTATGGTATTATTTTGACTTTGGTGCTTAATATTACCAAAACAGCACCATGGAAACTTGATGCATTAAATGAAGATCCAATTTACAGTTTCAATAGACCTGTCGAGGGAACTAAAAATGCAGTGACTGCAAAAAAGTAACATCAAGAAGTAAGAATTCTTAGAATGCGTAAAATAAGCGTTGAAAAAATACTTAAAAATCTTTCTAATTTACTTCATTTCCTGCTTTTCCCGTGAATTTTTATTACTCTTAAAAGTGCAAGTGTTTGCATTTTTTTTTTTTGAATCAAAACCGAAAATAGCTACAACTTTACACAGAGGAAGTTCGCGGGCCGGCTGGCGCCGTGTATCATGTGATCCTCAGCTTAAAATCTTGTTATGACTTTGCTGTCGAATCATCGAATAAATCGATAGAATTACTGCCAAGATTACGGGTGTTTCGCTTACATAGCAAAATTTATTAATTTTTCTTTTTTCCCATAAATGGGGATTAAATTACAATACTTTTACAAAATTGAATACATTGAAAATAACAAACAAACAAATAAAATAAACTACTAGTGCATAATTGGTATTTCAAATTGTTTTGTTTACTTTTGTGCAAAAAAAAAAAAAAAAAAAAAAAAAAATGCTCAAATTTAGAAAATACATAAATTGTGTAGATTTTTTGTATTTTCATTTTGTCTTATATTTTTAAATTAAAGTAATACGTGAAAATTTAAGTTTTTATTTATGTGAAAAAAGTATATGCAGGAAAATCTAGTGAACACTAAATCGAGTGGTAGTAAAACAGCAATTTAGGCCAAAATCTGAATGACTGAAAAAGAAGTAGAATAAAATGAACATATGATCCTTCAAATCTCTTATAAAACATTTATTTTTCTAATCGTTTGATTTTTTTTTGCCATCGGCCATCGGCATCGGCCATCGGATGATGGAAGAGGAAAATAATCGGCCATCGGCCAAGTTTGAACAATCGGCCAACAATCGGCATCGGCCCATCGGCCAAAAAATGCCATCGGTCGAGCCTTAATGGACATAAGATCCAAGGAACATAAGGTCCGACAGACGTGTAGTTATTTTTCCCAGAGAGTTTCAAACGTCCGTTTTTTTTTCATTAGAAAATTACATTGTTTTGTGAGTGCGTATTTTCTGTGCCCCCCCCGTCGGGGCGGCTTGCCCCCTCGTCGGAAAATTTCTAGCGCCACCTCTGCTTAAGAGATAGTCTTGAATAATGTGTAATGAAAAGCAGCAGAATCTCTGCTGGCCTCTATGCAGACCAGTTTCGCAGCAGCCTTCGGGAATTCAAATGCGATAATTACGGGTGACTTCCCAAAAAGCAACAGCAATTGCCAACTGAAGAAGTCAACCGGCAATCATCCACCTCACCTTTGATCCACATAAAACCACGTGACAGGGAGTTCTGACTTTCTCAGTTTGTATTTTCCTCGAGATTTGCCTGACTCATTAACGCGACATTGCAAGCTGAGCACGCCGCCGTTTAGCCGCTGGACAAGAGATCAAGGGCATAGCCAAGACCCACGTTAAGGAGGGGCAAGCAGCAGCACCAAAATGGGAGGTCACTGTGACCTCCCAAAAAGTTACGATTCTCCAAAGAGTTTGCAGAGGTCATTCCACAACATTCACCCTTATTCTCGGAGGTCACTGTGATGTCCCAAAAAGTGAAAAATTCTCCCAAGAAAAAGAAAAGTGCCGTTCTTGCAATTTGACTCTTTACAAAACGAATCCTTTTCTTGTTAAATCGTCAATTTTTATTTGAACACATTGGATCATTATTACAAATATTTTTTACTGTATTCAGCTCTTTTTGAAGTATTGAAGCATATGTGGGCACCAACACGTAACCAGAAAAAGTATCAAAAGAAATATAAATTGGCTAACAAGAAAAAAGTTGGAAGGTCACAGTGACTTCCCATAGGAGTGCCCCTGGCTTTGACCAAGGGGGTGAAGTTGCCCTATGGCTACGCCCATGATCATTGGAGTTCTGAGCTTTCTCAACTTGTACTTTCCTTGAGATTTGCCTGACTCATTATCGCGACATTGCAAGCTGAGCACGCCGCTGTTTAGCCACTGGACAAGAGATAATGCACTTAATAAATGAACCTGACGACACAGTTTCCCTCGGGCACAAACAAGTGCATTAAAAACTGAATGAATAAAACGGGGAAAAAAATAAATAAATAAAAACGACAAAACGCATCACTCAGCCTCGTTACGTAATCGCAAAGGAGCTGCTGGATGCAAACAAAACCAAAAAAAAAA
>JAXGGA010023115.1:0-13938 GCA_038373865.1 Uloborus plumipes | reverse complement strand
GAGCCCAGCGTCTTTACCGCTAGGCCACTCTATCGGCGAGCTACTGTGACCTAATGGACATCAAATCGCAAGTCTGTGCGCGTGAAATTTGAAATTCAATTCATGCGCAAAGAAGGTGCGCATGAACGGAATTCTAAAGATTTCCCTCAATTTCTTCAGGGTTCCGTTCTCAAACCCCGCATCAGGGGACCATGGGACCACCAGGGAGGTGTACCCTTTCCAACAAAAAAAAATTAACAAAATCGGTCTATTCAGTAAAAAGTTATGCGTGGTCATACATAAAAAAAAAAAAATAAAATATACCGGTCGAATAGAGAACCTCCTCCGTTTTTTCGTCGGTTAAAAAGTAGCAGTTGGTTACACACGTCTTAAATTTTCAGTTACTATAGCTTCTTACATTGATTTTGATTTTTGAAATTTTGCAACCCATTAGAAAGACTCGTTCTCTTAAATCAGTAGATAATTTAACAATTGCTCATAGAATTTTTTTTTTAATATCAATATAGTTCAAATCATCAGCTGATTTCTAACTGCAAAAGATGCATAATTCCATTTTTTCCTTCTTCACTAAAAGTTTACTTTCATTGCGAAGAGTTTTTTATAAGCACATATTTTCTAAGCATTTCCATCTAAAAAAGTCTCTTTTAAAGTTTTTATCATATTTGCTCCGTCAAAATGTCAAGCTAGGTGGGACAAGCATTTTAATCGCAGCCTAAAGGAAAAATGAATAATACCAATCAGGCTTGGAGTCAATTGTGAGAATATGTACTTGACTAGGATTATGATTACGAGCGTAAAAAATTGGAGATTGCAATTACGATTACGATACCAAGCCTCTACCAAATCCCAATTGCTGCAACGATTAGATTGCGTAAAAAATGTAATCGATCACGATTATGACATGCTTATTACGATTTTGATTACTATTTAGACATTTACATATTTAGACCTTTGCTACCATACGTACTGACCAAGCTAGAAATAATTTTTCTCGTTTTATTTCGGCATTAATACAGCACCGTCCAATTTCTCCGCCGTCCCATTTAACCCACCGTTCTATTGCTACAACACTCTCCCCAACTCTTATTAGAACGTATTTTAAAAATGAATCATATTCTTGATGACGGTTACGCTACCGATGGATTTTTTAAAGATTATGCTTTTTCCCATTCCGGGAATGCCTTCCGTCATAAATTTTACACTTGCACCACAAAATAATGAGATAAAAACTTGAAGTCCTAACCCGCGTATACGAATTCGCGGATCTAGACACTACAGTTCTGTATCCGTATCCGAATATCTACATACGGTTCGCCACATCAATACTCGTAATGTGTCCAGAAATATAACTAAGTGAAACTTGTAGCAAATAAAGCGAATCAAAACAAAATCCAAAATTTGGATTTCGCACTACGAACAAGTTGTTTAACAACTTCAAAACTTTAAAAAGACTCGTTACCAATTTTCTGAATGGAAAATAATGTTAGCAGATAAGATATGCCTATGCAACAATCGAAATAATCGCTAAACGATATCTTTCTAGTTCGACTACGTTTTGCAGCAAAAGAGGAATTAACAAATCAGTTTTACAATAGCATGTGATAGTGTTGTGCATTACTTTTTCGCACTTTTTTATAGCATGTTTCCTCTGATAAAACTAGTTTTAGCTATCTAAGCGTCTCGGTTCAAAGTATTAAATATGTTTTAGAAATATTTGGGCTTCATAAAACTGACGTTTCACAAAGATGTAAAATCAACAAATTTCACTGATTTTCTTGAATTAAGAAAGAAAAGAATAGTAATGATAAGATTATACATATGTATTTTCTGATTATGAATACAAATTTCAGAATTGCCCTAAAAGGAATCATAAAACGAAGGCACATTTCAAGTAATCCTTTTTTCGGCAATCAAAAAGTTCGTTAATTGGTCTCACTTAAAAAAAAAAAAAAACTTTTTTTATTTCATACCGTGTCGATTTGTACAAATATAAATACAAACGTGACAACCAGAAACAGGATCTGAGCCCAGCTACGCTAGTTCTAGTCAATTTATAGTCCCCAATGAAGATCAATGGCCCCTTTAAAACTATCTCTCCCTTGCCCATTGCTTCATTGCAGCTTCTTTCGTTAAGCTGTTCCAAGTTCCAAGTCTTACTAAATTACTGATTTTTCCTAATCTCCAGGTTAGATTGAGATTTGAATAGCTTAAAACACACGCAATATTCATTTGTCCTGCTTTCCATGCAGAAATTCAACCCATTAACATCTTTCATTTTGATACATTTAAACAACTGAATCATTGCTCTACATAATTCAAGACTTTACGTATAAGGGCGCCGATAGAGTGGTATAGTGGTTAAGACGCTGGCCTCTTACGCCCAAAAGCGCGGGTTCGAACCCGGCTCCAGTCGGTGGATTTTCATGATGCAGAAAATCGACAGCGCTCATATCGTATGATTATGCGGCATGTAAAAGATCCCTCGAGTACTTGTTTGGCTTATAGTATCTCGCGGCAAAATTAAATTCCTAGTGCAGTTTCGCATCGAATAGAGCCCAGGTGCCTCCATCTAGTGGGGAAACTGGGCGTCAAAAATACTTGTGGCAATGGTATCCCGCCGATGGTGGTGCCACATGAAAGAGTGGATACCGCTTTGGGGAATGCACTAGGTCTGCAAATGGCAAGAAGCTAAACGCAGCCCCATTTGAAACAAACAAACAAACGTATAAGGGCGATTCTCTGTAAAATCGTAATTGGCTGTCCGGACCGAGTATTTTAAAAATAATAAAGTGTAATAAAGTAATTATCGTTCTTAATGCAAATAAAGCATTAATACTCTGTGGCCCAATTGTATTTGGAGCGATAACAAATTAATTTTTTTTCTAGAAATTATCTAAGTACTAAAAACACAGTGCCCTGGCTTTCCAAATCGTATTGTCTAGCACTTCAAGGTAATATTCCAAAAACCCTATCAACACTTCATAAATTTGGCAATTAATATCTAAAAAAAGAATAATGTAGCTATATTTTTTATGATATAAGGTCTAATTACGTATTTCTAAAACTTAAAATTGTCATGTAAATTCTGTCCGGAGATCAAGAAATATTATGGAACGTTAGAAATTAATGCAAAACTCATTCTTTTTTACAAGGTCCTCCCCCTCCCCTTTTCTTTATTTTATTCAATAAAAATATACTACGAAAGATAATTTTGGAATTTCTGCAGTTGCATGTATAAAAATTAACTGCTGGGTAGAAAACTATTGTAGAATTTTTCTTTCGATAATACATTGTTGATATTCTTTAAAATGCTAAAGTTCTAAAAAATCTGTCAGTGAAAAGGCACAATAATAATTTGGAACTCCATTTGAAATTTCCCCGATATGCTTGACGAAAGATTTATTTTTCAAGAAAAATCTACAAAAAATGTTCTATCAATCGATAGTCAGAATTTTCTAGATTGCATTTAATTTTAAAACGTAAAACTTTGACGAGAAGTTTTAACAAAAAAATTGATTACAAAATGCAAGTAACGTACTGTTAAAAAAAAAGATTTTTTTAAGTATTGACACTCACTCACTTGTAATAGTGCTGATTCACAATTAACTTGACTCGGAATAAATCCATTCACACGGCCATATTCACCATCACGGATTATCTGCGGGAGAATCCGCGGATAGAAGAATCGCGTGATCCAAGATAATCCGCCATTCTTATTCACCAACCGCGAATAAATGAATTGCAGGATTATTTAGCCACAGATGTAACGTCTTCTCCTATTGGTTGCTTCGGATCACATGACAATGTTTATAATCCGCCGATTGCACTGCGCGGAAATGCATCCATTTCAAAATCATTGATGATGGGTGTGATTGCCCTATCTCTCGTGGTTTGGCTCTGCACGTTGGAACCCAAAGCATTTACGATTTCTCGAACAGTTCCTTTGTTGAAGCGGTACCTGTTCGCAGATTGAAAAAAATCAATTTGTTTTCAAAAAATGAAATAGAATGTGTTCATTTTTAATATAAATCAAAGTGTTTTAATCTAAATTATATTGTTTTGATCTGCATGAAAAAAACCTATTAAAATCAATTTCAAAAGGACTATTTTTCTACTTTAAATTAAAAAATTCAAAATTGTTAATTTACGTAATAGTAGTAATACTGTCATAGCTATTATACAGTGTGCTTTTTTTTTTTTTTTTTTTTGAGTTAATGATATTGCAACTTCCTTTTTATTATTCAGTAACACTATTAATCTGAAGGTAACAATAACAACAAGTTTATAAAATGTTATGTTGCATAGCCACATCAATAGTGCAATATGCAGTGCTTAACTGTTAATATATAGCAGTGCGTAACTGTTAATAAAGTAGTGCCAATAGACAGATATGCGATATTTGTGCACTCTAATGCACTTATTTTATTCATAAATATAATTTTAAATAATAAATTTCAGTTAAGTGTTGAGTTCTAATTAAAATTATGAATGACCGAATTCTATACCTTTGCCGAAAATCCACTTCATCCAGAGTTTCCAAACTATTTTCTCTTTGGTCTGGGATGAACCTTGCCCTCCGTTCAATAATTTCAAAATCTTGGAGGTCCTGCAAATCTTCTAGATCATCAGCAGAAAGATAGGGTTGGTTAGGGTAAGTGGGCCCCTTTTTAGAATAGTTCGTTTTTAATGCCTTATATAGCTGCTTTAAAGCAAAACAGTTTAAACTTGTTGACTTATTTTATCTTGGACATTATTAATAAACACAAGTTCAGCATTATTTCCTAAAAAAAAGCTTTGAATATTTTCACCTATCGTATTCTTTAAAAAATGATGTGGGGACCCACTTACCCCCCAGGAAGGGGTAAGTGGGCCACCCCCCATTTTTTTATGTTTAAAGTGAGCATAATCGTTCGCCATTATCCGCCATGATGTATACTAGAGAAATAAGAACTAAGTTCTTAAACAGCACGTTAAACAGGTGGTTAAGAGTATAATCGCGGAATTAATCCTCCAAAATCGGTGGATAGGTTTCGAGGTTACAATCGGGTGATTATATTCCTGAATTACCTTCCGATTGCGTTGGTGAATACCGCTGTCGGCCGAATCGGGAGATAATCTTCAACCGTGGCAACATCGGTGGATTATCCGCTATTGTGAATACGGCCGACAGTGAAGCAAAAATAAAACATTTCACCCCACGTGGAACGCTATGTTTCACTTTTATAAGTAGTTTTATAAATCACCACAAGGTAGCGTATCCGAGCTTATGGAGTTGCGAATAATTTCAGCTGGTTTTAGATGTGCAAAGCAGACGATCTATTAACGAAAGTTGAAGGGTGATAATATAATTCTAAATTTGTAAAGAGTGATTCCATACCAACTCACCGAATGGGGGTCGCACCATCGGATTTTCTTTTAATTTGGCACACATGTTGATCATATAGAGCCATGGAAAGTCCAAACTGTTAGGTTCCTGCTCCACTTATTTTCTGAGATACATGCCCTCAAAGTTTGTCCGCCACGTCAAAATACTAAAAAAGTAATGTTATTTAATCTTTTTTATAAAAAATCGTACTCATGCAAAATAAAAGTGTTAGATATCAATGGAAACTAGTTACTCCAGGCATTTCTAAAAAAAAAAATACTAGAACGTTCATAATGAAAATTGCCAAGGTACAGGGCTCTTTGAAGTTGTCACCACAAAAACTTGATTTTGAAGATTTCGCTAAAATTGAGGCATTTATTACATAAAAGGCAAACAAAACCAAAGGTTTTCTCACTTTCTGGTAGTGAACAGATGTTTACTATAAATGGTTACACAATGCATAACTTTGATTTCTCACTCCTTGGAAATATTTTAGCTTAAAGATAAGCCATAAGGCAAAAAATGCGTTTTTGGCCATCTTGGCAGCCATTTTTCTCATAAAGGGGGAGCAGTAGAAACTTTAATTTTTTTTAAAACAAGCCACTGATATGTTAGCTATTCACAGGAAAAGAGTTTACTTTTGGTTATTTCTCCCATTAAGAGATATCCTGCTGACAGTATATGCATGTTTTTCGCGACGACCATATGCTTTTGTTCCCCCTCAAATGGACTTAAAATTAATTAAACCAAAAAATAATGATATATTTATTAATAGCTGTATTATCTACCCAATATGTCATGAAGTTTAATTTATTAAATCATTGAACAATAAATTAGATAATTGATGAAAACAAGAAATAGTATTTCTCTGATGCCTGAGCATTATGCATTCATAATTATAAAGCACTAAGTACTTTCTTGAGAAATTAATTAACATAAAGGAGCTCTAAATATTTATATTATAAGCAATACCCAATCTTGTGATTGGGATACTCCTGTTTTTAATTGAAGAATTTCTTGAATATCACATGAATATCAGGAAAATAAATGAGGTCTTTTCGTTTGATGTAGGATATTTTATGACAAATTTCATTTGATGGGCTACTAACTGAGCATGGTGATAAAGAGCGATTAATTTCAGCATTGAATTCCATTTTACCTTATTAACAGTTAAATATTTACAAAATAATTAAATAAATAATTTAAGATAAAGCCATGCTTGAAGAATTAAAATTAGTGCAACTAATTTATTCCCATACTGATCTTTACAAAACTGACATGTGTTGAGCACTGATAAGAACTGACAAGAATAAGTTTACTCACTAAAATACTAGTTCACAGAAAGCGTACATTCTATTTTCTACAAAATAATACTGCAACAAAGAACAAGGGTATAAAGGGGTAGGTACTAAAGCATTTCTTGAAAAATCAATTAAAATAAAGGAGCTTCGAATATTTATCTCATAGGCAATACCCAATCTTGTGATTGGATGTTCCTTCATTGATGGCTATAAACAGGAGGATACCCTTGTTCTTTGTTGCAGTATTATTTTGTAGAAAATAGAATGTATGCTTTATAGTATCTGTGAACTAATATTTTAGTGAGTAAACTTTTTCTTGTCAGTTCTTATCAGTGCTCAACGCATGTCAATTTTGTAAAGATCAGTATGGGAATAAATTAGGTTGCACTCATTTTAATTCTTCAAGCATGGCTTCATATTAAATGATTTATTTAATTATTTTGTAAATATTTAACTGCTAATAAGGTAAAATGGAATTCGATGCTGAAATTAATAGCTCTTTATCACCATGCTCAGTTAGTAGCCCATCAAATGAAATTTGTCATAAAATATCCTACATCAAACGAAAAGACCTCATTTATTTTCCTGATATTCATGTGATATTCAAGAAATTCTTCAATTAAAAATAGGAGTATCCCAATCACAAGATTGGGTATTGCTTATAATATAAATATTTAGAGCTCCTTTATGTTAATTAATTTCTCAAGAAAGTATTTAGTGCTTTATAATTATGAATGCATAATGCTCAGGCATCAGAGAAATACTATTTCGTGTTTTCATCAATTATCTAATTTATTGTTCAATGATTTAATAAATTACATTTCATGACACATTGGGTAGATAATACAGCTATTAATAAATGTATCATTATTTTTTGGTTTAATTAATTTTAAGACCATGAGAGGGGGAACAAAAGCATATGGTCATCGCGAAAAACATGCATATACTGTCAGCAGGATATCTCTTAATGGGAGAAATAACCAAAAACAAACTCTTTTCCTGTGAATAGCTAACATATCAGTGGCTTGTTTTAAAAAAAATTAAAGTCTCTACTGCTCCCCCTTTATGAGAAAAATGGCTGCCAAGATGGCCAAAAACGCATTTTTTGCCTTATGGCTTATCTTTAAGCTAAAATATTTCCAAGAAGGAGTGAGAAATCAAAGTTATGCATTGTGTAACCATTTATAGTAAACATCTGTTCACTACCAAAAAGTGAGTAAACCTTTGGTTATGTCTTCCTTTTTTTGGAATAAATTCCTCAATTTTAGCAAAATCGGGAAAATCAAATTTTTGTGATGGCAACTTCTAAGAGTGCTGTACCTTAACATTTTCCGTTATAAACATTGCCATATTTTTTTTCTGAATGCCAGGAGTAGCTAGTTTCCGTAGATATCAAACACTTTCATATTGCATGAGTAGAAATTTTAAGAAAAAATTATTAAAAAACATCAATTTTTTGGTATTTTGAAGGTCCGGACAAACTTCGAGAACCCGTATCTCGGGAAATAAGTGGAGCAGGTAACTTTCCTTTTGGGCTTTTTCATACCTCTATACCATCAATCTGTGTACCAAATTAAAAAAAAAATCCGAGTCGGTCCTGCGACCAACTTTTTTTTTTTTCGGTGAGTTGATATGGAATCGCTCTAAAGCAAATAATAATTAAAAAAAACAATCGCTTAATCGGCTGCAGCTTTCTTTTTAGCTGTGTTTTGATTTCTCAATTTTAATATTGGCCGTATTTTGAAGCTGAATTCTAAGGCAGGAATTCAAGTGAAACACCATTGCAATCGCTTCGAATTGCAATCGCTACTGGAAGTGAATTACATTATCATCAACTTAACTTGGCACTGACGTCACTACGGGTGGAGCCAATAAGAGCTCACAAGCAGTCAGCGATCTCCTCTTATTCGCCAAGTAGGCTGTGACGTTGTATCTAGCTCGTTTTTCATAGGCAAACGTCACGCTGACGTCACGATGTTTTTATCAAGAAACGTTCTAATGTAATTCATTTCCAGTAGCGATTGTAATTTGCGATCGCCTGTTTCACTTGAATTCCTGCCTTAATTTGTGGTAAAGCTATTTTGAAGCTAGTTTCTTGTTGCAGTTAGCAAAAAGTGCTCTGCTTAGAAGAATTACAAAATAGTAATGAAACTATTTAATAAACAAAGGAGGTAATATATTACTTCTTCCATTAAATACCAGTTTTTGAAACATAAATTCATAGAAGCAGATAGATTAAAATAAAAAACGTATTAGATTCACTTTTTTGATGACTATAGAATTTGAAATGGTTAGCTATTTACTGAAGTTATATTGGTCTTTAGGAATCTTTAGGAATATTTTACCATGTTCAGTGAAATTTTATACAGGGTGTCCACTCCTATCGTGGCCCAATAGCTACCCAAGTAGCACACTTCGTTTTTTAATGGTTGTAAAATGGTTATTAACGTTGTGACAACGGATTAAAAACGTTTATAAAACGTTTATAAAACGTTTTTTGTGCTACCTGGGTAATTTCTAAACCGTTAGAGATAAGCATATAGTTCATTTTGGAAAAAATCTCTAAATTACGAAAGAAATTTGGGCTACGAAATGTTTTTCAAAAAAAATCACATTTTGAAAGAGTTAAAAAATTTTAATTTTTATACAGCTCCCCAGTCGTATCAATCATATTTAGTAAAACATTCTTGACACTGTAACGTTTAAAACTAAAAAAAAATCACTGTTCTACCACAAAAATTGACCGAGTTATGGCGTTTTGAAAAATCAAGATTTTGATGGATTTCATGACATCATCGAGAGATCGCTTAAGGGACCGTATGCGAACTCCTTCAAAATCTTGATTTTTCAAAACGTCATAACTCAGTCAATTTTTATTGTAGAAGAGTGATTTTTTTTTTTAGTTTTAAACGTTACAGTGTCAAGAATGTCTTACTAAATATGATTGATGCGACTGGGGAGCTGTATAAAAATTAAAATTTTGTAACTCTTTCAAAATTTGATTTTTTGAAAAACATTTCGTAGTCCAAATTCCTTTCGTAATTTAGAGATTTTTTCCAAAATGAACTAAATGCTTATCTCTAACGGTTTAGAAATTAGCTATTGGGCCACGATAAGAGTGGACATCCTGTATGTAGTTTGTATAGCTGTCTTAATAAAATAGTCAGTATGGAATATCGAAAATGTTGCCACATAATTTAATAACAATTTCTCTCAAAAAAGAAATTTTTTCTCAAGTTTCCAGTTAAATTAATTTTTATGTGAAAGATAAATAATAAAGTCAACTAATATTTTATATAACACTGCTGTTACATTTCAGAACGGTATTAAATCATTTTAATTCCTGATGCATTGACTCTAGAAACACACAATATTTTCCTTCTTGTTCAGAAAAAATAAACATTTCATAAATTATTTACTAACAAACAATTGATCACGGGACGCGGGAGCGTCCCGCCTCGCCAAGAAAACCAAATACAAGCCGCCAAGAAATTTCTGTCGCCAATAAAAATGTAAAAGAGCGACTAGGACTGTTTACGCGAGTAACCAAACCGGGGTTTTCACCCCTCTGTATCTCAGCCCCATAAAGATCCTTAGAGTTCATTTTTGGTATACTCAATCTCCAGCGGCCCTTGACGGCACATACTAAAGCAAAACATCCAGGACCCTCAGGGGGAGGGGTGATATATGTTATAAAATCGCTATTTTTCGCACTTTTTAAAAATTGTTTGACAGGGGTCCAGACTAAACGGTAACTCGGATTGAGCTCTGCTTTTGCACCCACATTTATTTTGTCCCAAAGCTCGGCATAGGGGGGTTTTCGACCCCCCCACCCCCTCCCCCCTCGTTTTTATTTTCCGTATCTTTTCTCGCCGGGGGTCTTTAGTGTTGATTTTTGGTATGAATATTCTCGATGAGACATTGAGGACATTTTCCCAAAATTTACCCCCCCCCCCCCGGGGTCATCGCACCCCGGAGTTATTAATGCTTAAAATTGGTCCGATTTCTATCTACTAGCTCTGTTCAACATCTGAGCATTTATGTTTTCATTGTTGGGCCACGAGGAAAGAAAACTCAATGATTTATAATTTCATCTGTTGCCAGTTTCTATTTGTTAACAAATAAAATATTTGTAATTGATTTTATTGCATAAGGCTTTTAAAAGGGATCTTCAATTTAGTTCATTTTAATATGAGATCGGCAGTAAGGGTTGGGTTTTTTTTTTAAACTTTTAATTTAATCGTAGTATTGTTAGCAACTAGCTTTGTTTTGCGTCGGTTCGGGTGGTACATTGTGATTGATTTCAAATTTATCCTAGACTGAAGAAGATCCTTGAACTTTTGCACCAAATGCATGCTGCCAAGAAAACCAGATGTCGGACCGCCAAGAAAAATGTTGAAGGGAAAAAAAAACATGCAAAGTAAATTTTGAAGAGAAAAAAAAACAGGCAAAGAAATAATATTAATGCAAAAACATGTGATATCTCCCCAAAAACAACAGTGTTGTAAAAAAATCCCCCGCCAAGAAAACCTTAAATACTCAGCTTTAAAAAGTTATGATATCGAGTTTTCCCGCCAAAATTGTGCCAAACTACAACTAACCTGTATGTATAGTTCTTTTAAATTGTTTTCAGTCCTGCCAGGCGGGAAGTTTTTACTCATTAAGCAACCACCTCACAAGACAAAGCTTCCCGCCTGGCAAAACTGAAAACTATTTAAAAGAACTATACATACAGGTTAGTTGTAGTTTGGCACAAACTTGGCGGGAAAACTCGATATCATAACTTTTTAAAGCTGAGTATTTAAGGTTTTCTTGGCGGGGGATTTTTTTACAACACTGTTGTTTTTGGGGAGATTCTTAATTACACTCAAGTCAATAGAAAATTAATAAAAAATACATAATAAGTAGGGGTCTTATCGAAAGTGATTTTTTGAAAAGTCCCATTTTTAGACGTTCCCCTTTCATTTAACTTGTGCGATATGAGGTCATATCGTCGGTTGAGTTATGCAATAAATTCAGATTTGGAAAAATAGAGTGTTTTACTTTTGTTGAAAAGTTTTGTTCGGAAAAAGACATACATCAATACTTCTAACTAAATAAAATTTAAAAATGGAAGTTTAATGGCATTTTAAACAAGTCTAAACATTCCCTATAATTTATGCAAACACATTATACTACACAGAAATGTTTCTTGACAAAAACATCGTGACGTCAGCGTGACGTTAGCCTATGAAAAACGAGCTAGATAAAACGTCACAGCCTACTTGGCGAATTAGAGGAAATCGCTAACTGCTTGTGAGCTCTTATTGGCTACTCCCGTAGTGACGTTCAGTGTCAAGTCAAGTTGCTGTCTAGTATAGTAACTTGTCAAGTTTTTCACGAAAAAACTGAATTGTATTTACCTACTAATTAGCATGCTCCCTATGATGTGATATTAGTATATTGTAATTTAAGTGATAAGAAAATAACAACTTGAGTTAGTTTAATGAAAAAGAACTTATTAAAGTCACAGGTTTGCACTATCGGTAAAGTTAGGGATTTCTATGCTAAGTATTTTATGAGATGAGAGATGGTGTGACATATGTGTGGGTGCGACATATTTTTGTTCATGATTGGAAACCTTTATTCACATTGACAGCAAACTGCTAAAACAACATAAATTTTCAGAATTATAATACTTTTGCTACAGTGGATAATGTTTTACCATGTTTCAGTACAGGTTAACTAGAATATGACTCACTTTTTCTTATTTTTTTATTCTTTAGAAAAAAAAATTCCATTTGTCGCACTATACCCGCTCTCCACTTTGTCCTGCTCTGCCCTATATGTTTCATATTATTTATATAGACCCTTGATATATATTGTATATAGCAGTGTTTCCCAACCTTTTTGAGCTCATCGCCCCCTTCAAGGAGTTGACTGACACATATCGCCCCCTCCCCTATTTCCTCGAAAAAACCATAAATTTGACGCAATTGAACATCGATATTATTAAAAAGATAAGTAACTAACTTTTATTTGAAGAAAAATGTACGCAATAAAGCAATTATAACCAATCACTTTTAAAGTAAAAATATTAAAAAATAAATAAAGGGTCATTCCATAGAAATGTCAACCTCAGCCGAAGAAAAAAAAATACCGAAGTGAAAAAAGTATCAAAAAATAAAAAAGTAAATAAATAAATAAAAATCATACAACATAAGAAGCTAAAAAAAATTGAAAAAGTATTGTAATTATCACTGAGATTAGCTATAATAAATAGTTTGTCGTGTGTTTACTGCTTGTTATTCGATGGTTACGTTAGTCACACGCCATCTTGAGTAAGAGCGACACTTCAGACTTAAAAAAATTAAGATTTAATAAATGTGTTTTATGTTTTTAAAAGCCAACTTTACCCATTTTTCAAATCTATCATTCAATTTTTAACTTGCTTAACTCTCAGAAAATTTTGCCTCACAACATGAGCATTCATTTTCAGGGTTGCAAAAATGTTACGTTAGTCACGCCGCTATTTTGGTTGAAAAAATGTCTTCTGTCAGTAATTTTATTTTAAATTCATAGCAGAAATGATACATATATACCATGTACATTGTAAATCCACCAGCATAACTAAAAAATATTTTTTATCCTTTAAGTTACAAGTAAAAGCAGTTACGAAATCAGATCAGAATGTTACGTTAGTCATTATGGAATGACTCTAAAGTACTTTCAATTTCTTTTCTTTTATACAATGCGGACTGATAAGCATTTGAAAGGTAACATTTAACTAAGATCATCGACGTACTTTTCAAGAAACAGCAGTACATTTTTCAAGAAATTATTTTCTTTTCTACCCAGGAGCCTGGCGGAATTAAAATCATTGAAACTTGAAAGAAAGTAAGTTGAAAATCTGAAAATTCATAAAATTGACAGTGAATGACAAAATACTTCCTAAGGTTCATCCGAGGTGCGAGGAGGAAGCTCTTGAACTTTAATTTGTTTCTTTCTTAACTTCTGATTAATTATCGGTACTCTGAACAACCGGTTTCGTACTTGTTTACAATTTTGGTTTTCACTACACTACTGTTTTCTCTTCTAAATATGCATCGCCCCTATCGCCCCTCAAGAATTTATCGCCCCTTTGAGAAGCCAAATCGCCCCCTTGGGGGTGATCGCACCCAGGTTAGGAACCACTGTTATTTAGTTCATTGACCGATTTGGCCAGTTAAGCTAATACGACAAAGTCCCCCCCAAGTTAATATACGAGTATTTCACTATATCTCTTGTTTTAAT
>JAXGGA010023114.1:0-13939 GCA_038373865.1 Uloborus plumipes | reverse complement strand
TACTTAAACCCCTTAAAATCTTAAGGCAGAGCTGTATAAAAAGCATCCATATTAAAAAAAACATTCATCCACTTGAATTGATTTATTGTCACCTAAAAATGCCAATTTATAACAAGTAATGAATTAAAAAATGCGCTTAAGTTTTTCTTCACTGTAAGGTAAACTATATTTTCAACCTCGAAAATGATGCATCGTTTTATCATTACTTACATTTAAAATTCATTTATAATTTTTTTTTTTTGGCATACATGCCCTCCACCGACCGCAGACATAAAATAACTTACTAGGCCGTCCGAAATAAAAACGTATCCAGAATACATTATTTCGCTACATATTTTACTGAAACAAATGAATGGTTTTGCAAACTATAGTTATAAGCACATAACAAAACGTAAACTAATGTTTTATTTTTTTATTTAAAAATGTTTCTTACCTAGCAGGTAAAAAATATACTATTCCAAACTACCTATTCTTACAAATCTCTCTATAACAGAAGAAGAAAAAAAAAACGATTTACGCAACTAATCAAAAGAAAGAAATCCAAAATGAAAAGCATTAATCTTTGATATTCCGCATTTTTCCCCGGCACATTCATTTTCTAGGATACTCCTCTTTTTCCCCAATGTCAAATGGTACCTTAAATTGTAAGAGAAAAAATGATACAAAATTCTTGTATCGGAAAAGAAAGAACAAGTTCTGCGCACATGGTAACTGAAGAACTTTATAGCAGATACTAAAAGAGCTTAATCTTGAAGGAAATAACCTGTCATACCTGTAATCGCACCATCGCGTTTTAAAGTGTCTTGCAATTTAAAAATATATAGTGGAAAAAAAGACTATTCTTCTCGTGCTATGAAGTGTATCTCCTTACGGTTGAAAAAACGACCAAAATTTTAGACAGCGTAAAGGCTAAAGGGGTAAAATTTCTCTCGAAGCATTTGAGACAATGGTTGCGCCAGGCATTTGGAAATTTTCTTTTCTTTGGCTATTTTTCCTGATATTCCCCGGTATTATCTATACTTCAGGAAATGGGAAGATATATTTTTTGCTCAGAGCAAATAGTTTTTAGATATTTTCTAATGTTTGGAGCTGTTACTATTGCTTTAGGAAGACGTTTAACTTTGTAAGGATTAACATTTCTGGATGATGTTGACATTTAATTTAAACATGCTGAATAAAAATAATAAACTGCACCGGTTGATTATTATGTTTTGAGTATAATATTGAAGACACGTTAATAAGAATAAAAGTTCAAAGCTTGTATTTTAAGTTAAGTATTAATACCTAAAAATAATTTAAAAAAAAAACAGAAAATGTATTATAAACTGTTTTTTCTTAAATGAGTTCGAAAATCATTTTAAATATTAAAACTTTTCATGTTTTCCTGCGGTAGTCATGACATATTTTGAGTTAGATACCTTCGCAAAAGCATTCAGCCATTTAAAAATGCCAGGTATCATTAACTTGCTTACACACAAACACACAAACTCATACTCATATTAATATTATTATACTTATCAGAATAATAAGGGTTATTACTTATGTTTACAACTCAGAAAACTACTTTCTGTGCAGAAATTGCTTCCTGCTTACCAGACAAGAATATTTTCTGAATTTTTCCCATTATAAAAAGTGTTAAATTTCCTATAATTAAAATTTAGAGTTTGATTCAAGTGTTGAACTTATTTAAGAAAAATCTGATCTTTATGTAGCAGAAAAAATCCGCATGTAAAAATAATACTTCAGTCAAATGTCACAATTGAAACATGATAGTTTAAATGCAGATGAACGAGAGAAATATACCAGTACTTTCTTAAGGAGCAGTTGGAGCCACACAATGGAAAGTAAATGCACATTAGAGTACTAAATAAAGTCTATAAAACTAGTTGATATAATTCATGGCTTCACAAAGAATACAAGTTTATGCAAAAAATAATTTTAAAAGTGATTAAATCCAACCTAAACATTTGCTTTTTGCATTGACATAGTATGCAGTGAAATGTTAAATATAAACATATATTAGAATATAATATAGACTGTATGAAATATCAGAATATAGACTGCCATTAAAAGTATACCATTTTCTATAACAAATAAGACTAATGTTATACATTTTATATTGAGATTATTGTAATATCTTAGTAAGTTACAGCAATCATAAAAAGTACATAGTTAGGAAATAATTTATTTATTATTTGTAAAATTATTATGTTGGCTTCAGATGATTTCCAGGTTAATCCACTTCAATAAAAGCGAAAGCAAAAAATAAGAATACCTTTTGTACACTATTTTTGTGTTTATCCAATATTTTGTATATTTATGACCAATGCTTTCAATAGAATTTTTCAAGAGCAAAACATCTCAGTACGCTGAGATTTTTTTTCCTATTTTGGATCAACTATTTGCTCACTATATATTTTCTTTTCCAGTGTTTTTTCTGGAAATAAATGTTATCTTTGTCACAAAGAAAACGAGAGAAATTGTCTATTCATGCGGTAAAAATTATTTTTCCATTGCAGAATCCAATAATGAAAACTCAAAGTACTCCTCTCTAGCCAACAAAAGAAGCTCTTAAAAATAAATTTTGGATCCAATCCATTCAACTTTTGTAGAGATAATTCTATAATGCAGTTTACTTTGATCTTTATATAACCTAACTAAACAAGTTTCTTTCAAAATGATACGCTACTTTATCAAAGATTTCCCAGAAAGTTTTTATGATCGTGAAAGAAAAATCAATTACATCCTAAGAAACTACTCGACTAAGAGATATAATTTTTTTATTCTTTGCTTGGAAGTATCATAATATTTTTTTGTGTTTTTTTTTTTTTTTTTTTTTTTTTTTAAAGCAAAGTATTGTAAAAGGGTGTTCAAAAATAAACGAAAACTTTGGAATTTAGTTTTAAAAGTTAAAGTCTTAAGAAACTTTCATCTTCTAAACCTCTAATCGTACGTGATGTAAAAAACATTGGTGACTTTTCTAATCTCTTACGAAACAAATTACATTGGCGTATTGTAATATTTCACTTTAAGAAATGCTCTTAGCGTGTTTAGTAAAGCTATAATACCTTTAGTACATTGAAAAGGTTACAGTTCATTTTCTAATGATAATAAAACAATAAGCGTGTAATTTACTCTGATCTTTAAAACATTTTTAACATGTTGGGAGCGCATGAACTCTTGGAAGGACGGCAACAGGTTCACGTAGCGGGCGGCTGTTCTTTTGTGGGAGAACTTTAAATTTTCACAATTAAATATTTAAAAAACAACTTTTATCATTTTTTCAATTTATCTACATTAAAAATGGAGAGGAATTAGTAAGTTAGACATCAAAGATTTTTTCAGCCCGATGGTGGTTATTAATGTCATTAGTCAGCATTGAGCGTGTTTTGAAGGAAATTCTTTGCCCATTGTTTTCTGGTTGTTTCGTAGCATTTTTAGGAAGTTTAAGAAAATAAAAACACTTTAAAAGTTTTGATCTAGATTTCTGCAGGGTATCAACTCACTGTAAAAAAATTCAGGGTCAAGACAGGAAAATAATAAGCAGCTATTGTGCCCAATTTCTGTCAGTAACAAACCTGGAAAATATCATGATGTTTCCCGCTTAGGTTCCTTTATGGAATTAACCTGAAATCCTTCTGAATAATACAAACTCCTTTACGATCAAAAAAAAAGCTGTTTCCGAGAGAAATAAGAAATCTTCCAAAAATAGTGACATGTTTGTACTTAAGTAGTTTGGCCCTTCCTTGTTTATCAGGAGTTCAAGTATGAAATATGGCCAAAGCTAAAGCAGAATTGCAAGGAAATACTCCACAGCTTGGTCGACTGCAACTCTTGCAAAGCTACTACATCCAGTGACTGAGTTAAGAACCTCGTTTGATCTCAGACAATGTGGAAAATACATAACTGAGCTAGAGACGAAACACCTATTGGGCCTATTAACGCCGCCATTTTCCCTGCACGTGACGCTAATATATTTCATTTAAAATTAGTAATTTTTAAAGGACAACAAGCAAAGCTTTTTACCTAAAAAAACCCGCACCAGTTTGTGATTTCTTAAAAACTAAAATTTTGTTCATTGTTCTTTAAAATCACTATTTTTTAATGAAATGCATGAGCGTCATGAGCGGGATAAGATACCGGATTTTTTGTGAAATTGCCCTACAGCGATTTATAAACGTTTTGCAAGTATACTTTTTTACTGGACTTTTTTACAGGGCGCTTGTGAAAAATCGTAAATTCAAGGATCGTTGCCCAAAGGCATCCACGACATTTCAGAATTTTCTTATAGTGCTTGAGCCAAGCGTGATGCGTCAATTTCACCAATAAAGGAAGATAACTCCTTTACAATTACTTGCAAAAGATACAGCTGCAAATAACAGCCACTTTTATTAAGCGAAATCATGCATCCTATTAATGGAACATAGAATCATCTCGTTTTACTAGACATAATAAGTTAAACATGCTATATGCTAACTGAAAGAAAACCATACAAAATTAATAGCTTACATACGACGTTGAAAATCCGAAACGGGCAGGAATACTGCAGACACATGTTTTGACGTTACAAAGAGCGATTTTTTCAATAAAAAAAAATTGCGAGCTTGTGAATGCACACACATCCGACAAAAGCCTTTGTTGGATGTCTGTATCAATAAGCTCACTATTTTTGCATTGAAAGGACGTTACTTGTAATGCCGAAACACGTGTCTGCAGTGTTCCTAATCGTTTGGGCTTATGAGCGTTGTATTTATGCTATAAAATTGACGCACAAAGGTATTAATCAGTTTCATGAACATTATTTTGAGAAATAATTACTTTATGACGATTATTTCATTAAAAAACTGCATTCTCTAGAATTCAAGACTGGGCTGTCGATGTATTGCAAAAAAATTTGCTTTTGCGCACAAAACTGGCTTGTTACGAATAACCTTTTAACGGAAAAGGTCAGGTTCCTCCGCGTAGGTATATCACGGCAAAAGTTTTCAAAAGAAATGTCCTTCTGAGTCCATACGAGTTAGAAAATAAAAGAGCGTGCATGCAACTTAGCCCAGTATCAACTGAATCCGGCGTTGCATTGTAACGTTGTTTTTTTTTTTTTTCTGTACATCTTTAGCACAAAGGTATTTGTTAACTTTATTTACAAGTATGGTAATTTTAAGCAAACTAGTCACTGCAAAGACCGATTATTAGAAACACAATGTTTTTAGACTCAATAGTCTTCTTCTTGGAATAATTTAGTAGAGGGTTTTTTTTTCTTTTTGAAATCGATTGTATTTGTGCTTTTATGGACACTAAGTCTAAATAGTACATGTTTTACTTGTTTATTTATTTATTTATTTTTATTAAATGTATCTATTTACTATTATTATTTCATTTATTTATTTATTCATTTATTTTTTATTTTTTACCTTTAACCTTGTTTCACAGAGAAATAACTGATTGCTGCTGAAAAAAAAACTTTCATTTTTCAGCTTACAATTACTTTTAGGTCATTAAATCTACAGAATAATTTTGTGCACTTATAACACTAATGCTTCTATAAAAATGCACAATTCTTCCAACAAGCTAAAGTTTTTTTGTTATGTTGGTAAAAAAAAATATATATGCATATAATGAAAAACATTTTTAAATGTCTGCATCTTACCTTCGTGAAATTCCTCGCGATTAAAATCCTTCAGAGGTCGTAAAAATTGATTTTCTCATTTTCATTTTTCAGCCAAATATTTCTTATATTTTTTGACTCCGTACGCATACTAAAATAAACATGCTAATGATGTTTAATGATTACATTCGTCTTTTAATCGAGACGCGATATTCTCAGAAACGATATTAAAAACATATCAAAGAGATTTATGATGACATAAATTATTCAGAAATGCACAAATGTGGTCCGAATGCCAGATGTGCCATGAAATTTTGTGGACAGAACTTGCTGAAAGTATTCGTTCCGGATACTAATTATGAACTTTCTTTCATTGAAATGATGAAAGATAGCTTTTGTATTTTTTTCGTTTCTATTGCAAGAATGAAAGTTGTTTCACGTGTGTCATGCATGCTGTGTTTTTTTGGTTACTTCTAGGAACTTCTAAAAGAAAGCAATGTATTTTAACCACTTTAGGTACTTGAGCCAAAAACATGACAATAGTGACAAAGATATTTGTTAACAAAAGTGTCTACATTTATAAAAAGGTAGCTCAGGAATTATCAATTCTATCGTTATGCACGTGAATATCAATATTCTTGCGTTTGTCACTTTTTTTTTAATTTCATTGTTTCATGTTTTTTTTTCAAAACATTTTTTACAAACCACGCAACTCAATATGATTATTAATTTTGTTGCCTTAATTTATTTTAAAATGAATAAATTTCTATGTAACATGAAACTATTCTAAATTTGGTTTTAGAAAATTAAAGTAAACTACAACTAATTCATTATACCCTCCCCCCCCCCCAAAATAATAATAGTAAACAAATAACAAATGCGTTACGAGAAATCATATATATATATAGAACATATTTTTCATGTTTCTTTATTTGTTTATTTTTGATTTTATTTATTTATTTATTTACTTTTATTTTTTATTCATTCATTTATTTATATTGAGATATTTATTTGTTTTTGTTTTTGACCGTTATTATTTTTTTACAGAGAAATAACTGATGGCGACGAGTGCTTAGAGAAGATTTTGTAATTTTGTCACCTGCTTCTACAGAGCCAATACCTTTTTTCTAATATTAAATGCTTGAATGACTTTTCCATGATATGTTCCAGTGAAATTTTACCCGAGAAATAAACATTTTCACAGTTTATTTGCGACTGTTGTAGAAAAAAGTTGCAGAAGGAAACTGAATAAATAAGAATAATACCTCTCATTTTCCGAAGAGTTTGTTCTGTTAGCACACTGCAAGAGCTCAGCTTCATCCTCTGGAGGTTCATCCGCATGACTACTTGATAGGTTGGATCTATCATTCAGCTCTGAAAAATGTTTTGATACATATTTAATACTGGTCGTAAGACTAAAACTACATTGGTCACAATTTTATATATAGGGTCATTCCATGAAAATGCCAAACTCAGCCAAAGAAAAAAAAATACCAAAGTGAAAAAAGTTTAAATAAATAAATAAATAAATAAATAAAAATCACACAACATAAGAAGTTTTAAATAATTAAAAAAGTATTGTAATTATCACTGAGATTAGCCGTAATAGTTTGTAGTGTGTTTACTGCTTGTTATTCGATGATTACGTTAGTCAATTTACGTTAGTTAGTCACGTTACGTTTTACTCCATCTTGAGTAAAAGTGACACTTAAGAATAAAAAAAAAATAATTTAATGTGTTTATGTTTTTAAAAGGCAATTGTACACATTTTTCAAGTATATCATTCAATTTTTAACACTTGTATAACTTTGAGCAATGTTTGCCTCACAACATGAGCATTAATTTTTAGGTTTGCAAAAATGTTACGTTAATCACGCTGCTACTTTGGTTGAAAAAATATCTACTGTCAGTAATTTTGTTTTAAATTCTTAGCAGAAATGATACATAGATACCATGTACATTGTAAATCCACCAGCATAACTAAAACATATTTTTTATCTTTTAAGTTACAAGTAAAAACAGTTACAAAATCAGCTCTGAATGTTACGTTAGTCATTATGGAATGACTCTATATATTTAAGATTTCAATAAAAAAGGCTATATCAATCAGTTATGTTATTATTGATAATAATTGGAGTTTAGGTAAGGATACATGCAATACACTACCAACTCTATTATTCCATCCAAAAACCTAGCTGGCAATAATAGAGTTGGAGGTGTATTAGTTTTAATTTACTATTTAGGAAATAACTGGCCTGAGCAAAAACTGTGCAAATGGTCTGCCAAAAAAATAAATAAATAAATAAATAAACGTCTGGTGCTGCAAAAGGGGATTGTAACGAAATATGATAGTAATTATATGATATTACCTGGCTATTTCAATCTAATATACTAAAGTAGAAAGAGTAAAATATTGCGCCAAATAAATAACAATGCGCCAGATCTGGACCACTGATAACCCATTCGTCTCGCTATTAATTAAAGTGATGGAGTTTACGAGACCAAGGCTCGATCGCATATAATAGTAGTAGTAGTTGTAAGGTTCTTAGCATCGCATTTATACTTTAATATTTTTCTTGATTTTAAGATCAGCTTAGTTTTTAGTAGGCTAGTGTTTTAACATAAATATTTTAATCGGCTCGATCGATATGAGAAAAAATACCAGACAGTTTATGTAGGAACATATTTCATTACAAGCAATGAGTGAATAAGTCACACTATCTTAGGACCGGTATACCCTTATCCTTATACTCCCAATTACCTGCAATTAAGGTAACTTGTTAATTTTAGCTTTAAAACTTTTATTACCTTCAACTTTATATTTTATTTCATTTACAACATACTATATTTCATATTGTATTTATTAAAAAAAAATGTGCTTTTTAATTGTAATTTTAACTAGGAATGTATTTTCATATTTACATAGTCTCATATTTTAGGTTAACATCCAATTGGTAAAACTACTGAGGTTTACACGGTAGAATGAATATTTTTGTGCGATAATGCACGCCAATCCCCATGAAAGGATTATATTTACGGTAATGCACTAAATGATGCAATCATATTTTAGGTAACTAAATAGATCCAGGTAAACATGGTTTATTAATTTCGCGCGCTTAATTATTAAGCAGAAAAAATGGAGTGACGTATTAACGTAGAACATATACTTTAGTTGCCTTTATAGCCGGTTGACAAGATCTTATTCTGTTTATCTCTTTCCTAAGGATTAAAGTACTGCACTTGTGTAATTATTTTATACATATATGTAGGATTACTAGGGATGATTCCTTTTGCCATAAGCAATGCCTTAAGTGCAATGCTCTTGACCTCATCCCCAATGTAGCCTCTTAATGTACAGGCAGAGGCAGACGCGCTTGAGACGGCGAGCGATCAAGACGGGCGAAGACGTTCGCCGAAACGTTAAATGTAAAACCTATGTGTTTTGTGTCTTCAGTGTGTGTTATAATGTCCTGTGTCGTCAACAATGTAAATAAATGTTCGTGTTCATGTTCATAGTCTGAGTCTTTTCCCATATTTTGGGGGCTCGGCCTTTCTCGGACATACCCTTAGCACCCAGCTACTGTTTTAGCAGCCTTTCTCGGACTTACCCCTAGCATCCAGCTACTGTTACTATCAGCATTTCTCGGACAATAGATACCCCTAACACCCAGCGATACTGTTTAAATCGGATTGTTATGCTTCAACCACCCTTTGGATTTTCTTTTTATCGACGGACTGCTCCCCATTCCAAGGTAGGCGAAATTTAATTTTATTTTCTAGTTTTAAAAATTGAAATTGTTGTCGATTGTTAATAAATTTTAAATAGTAGGAATAAAATGGCTTTAAAATTAGGAGATATTCCTTTGATTGCTAATTCCTTAAAATTTGGCTCCACACGAGCGGTGAAAGCTTTAAATGCCATTCTAGGATTTGCCTATTTTGATAGATCTTCCAGAAATAAAATTAGACAGTTTCCAGGATTTCCTAACGAATTTCCTATAAACGCGCATAAAGCAACAATTTTGAGTTCTTTTTCTTTGGCAGATTTGGTCTCGGTAGCAAACCTTTTGCATTTGGAGGTAGATAGCGATAAGGACATATTATGTGATAATATTTTTAATGCTTTGTCAGATTTAACAGAGTTTCAGAAATATTTAAGCACCTACGATTTATCTGAAGAAAACGAAACGGAAACAACCGAAACTTTGAATCATACTGCGCAAGTGACTCCGCAAACTAAAACTACGAATGTAGGTCACTCCCTTCTTCGTGAAGATACAATTCAGAGTCTAAGAAATCCTTTCTCCCCCTCACATGAAGTATCAGAAGAGCGCGGTCCCCACCCCATAAATCAGCCGATAGTTTATACAAATGATCCGTTCCAACAGCCGCGATATGAAGTGAACGCTGAAAGTAATGCGCATTTCTGGTCTTTATTACGTGATGTATCTGCCAGCTGCAGAAAGTTTAATGGTGAAGATTTCTATTCAATTAATTCCTTTTTTCGAGACATTGAGGAAAACTTTAATTTATTTCCAGCACTCACTTCCTCGCAAAAGTTAATATTCGCTAAGCGCTTAATATGTGGAACAGCAAAATCATTCTTGTTTTCACAAAGAGATTTAAATACATATGAATCTTTTAAAAAGGCTTTAATTACTGAATTTGCAGAAGCGGTTACATCAATCGAAATTCACCGCCAACTTCATAGTCGGAAAATGTCTAAAAATGAAAGTTATTTGCAATATTTCAATTCTATGCGTGAATTAGGTAATAGATGTGATCCTCCGGTTGACGAGGCATCAATTATACAATACGTCATAAACGGCATTGACGGCGCTCGTTCAGACAAAATTGTATTGTACGGAGCAACAACATTTTCAGAGTTTAAAATAAAATTACGTACATATGAAACAGTTGTCAATAATATGAAAATAAATACGCCTAATTCATCAAATTTTCGCCCTGCCTATGACAGTGCAAAATGCGGTACAGAACAACGAAATTATCAAGGAAAACCATCAAAATTTAATATTTCTCACTCAGCCAAAACAAACCAACGCTGTTTTAATTGCAATGAGGTTGGTCACTTGTCCAGATTTTGTCCTTCTCGTTCTCGTGGCCCTAGATGTTTATCGTGTAATTTATTTGGTCACAAATCAAATGAATGTACCCGTGCTGATAAGAACAACGGTTCTATTCCACCTTCTAATATAAATACTGTTAATGTATTGCATTCTAATAGCATGTGTAAAGAAATAAATTTGTTAGGTCACAAATTTATCGGATTAACAGATACAGGTTCTAACTTGACTCGTTTACGACGCGCCGCATATGCAATTATAGGTGCTCCGCCATTACAAAGAAGTTGTAAAATATTAACGGGTTTTGGTTTTTCTCAAGTTCATGTCATTGGCTCTTTTGTTTCTGAAATTATAATCGATGATCAAAATTTTTCAGTCACTATTTATGTTATACCGGATACTTGCACTACTTATGATGTCATAATTGGTTGTGATGTCATTAGTAAAGCAAATTTGAAAATTTCGACAGACGGTGTGAAATTCTATAAAATTTCTCAGCATTCAGATGATGCAGAAGAAAACTTCGTGTTAAACATCTCGGATGACCCCGTTAATTTCGACATCGGTCCTAATGTGTCGAAACAAACTAGAACTGAGGTTGAGCATCTTTTGTCGGCTTATACGCCGAAGAAAATTAAAACTGTTAATGTTGAGCTAGACGTAGTGCTTACTGACGACGAGCCGATTTTTCACAAACCCCGACGCTTACCATTTACTGAACGTAATATAGTGGACGCACAGGTTGACGAGTGGATTAAAAATGGAATTGTTGAACCATGTTCATCTCCATATGCCAGCAGGGGCGCCCCGAGCTTAAATTTTTGGGAGGGGGAAAGCTCTCAATTTGCCGAATGAAACTTCAAAAGTGCCGAATGAAAAAATACGAATATGTACACAAACCGTGGTGTCTTATTGATAGTTTTACTGTTTTACGAACTGGAACAGCTAATAACGATACTTGTATCTTTGGTAAAGCAGAACTGCGGACGTTTTGCGGCTTGAAAGAGCAAATTATTGAGTAAACTCAGGCACTCAGTGGCTGGCGTAGCTATGATTTCATTTTGGGGAGTGATCCAATAAAAATTATGTATAACGGTATTAATTAAACTTCGAGATTTTTTAAGGTATTCGAGTACACTGTAAAAAATGTATGTTGTTTTTGCAGTATAATACAGTTAAATTTTACGACAAAAAGCTGTAAAATTTCTAACTTCACAGTAAGAAGCTGTACAACTGCTAGTTTTAGTTTATTACTCTGCATTTCACAGTTTTAAATTGGAACCTCGACTGCCAGTATTATACTGTAAAAACGACAGTTCGTTTTTTGCAGTGTAGGGAATTTATGTATTTCATTTCTGATTTTTTTTTAACTTATTGCTGCGCCACTGACGCGAATCAGTTGCTAGCCGAAAAAGGTTAAGTTACATACACACAATTGCATAGAAAATACATTATTAGTAGCTTATTTTTCAATGGCGAATCAACAAAATTATAACGGGATTTTTTTTCAGCACAATTTCTTTATATATTACATGCATAATTTATTGAAAATGATGAAAACTAATTAAATTAAAATCTTTAAAAAAAAGCATAATGTCTGAAAATAATTTAAACAAAGATTAAAATTAATTTATGGCTAGAAATTTTTACACAATTTTTTCCTAAGACATGACGACCTTTAACGAAGAAATTAATTTGTTTCTAATTAAGGAGGTCGGTGGCGGATTTACCAAATCACACATGTCGCAACTGTGACATAAGAGCCCGGGAAGGAATTTAAACTGCGCATATGAAAAAATGTTCACGTTAAACAAGGGGCTCCCAAAATGTATTGCGACAGGCTCTCAAGTGTAGGAGTCCTATGGCCATTGATTTAAATAAGTGAGTAAAACAGATGAATTGAAACAAATTAAAAGAGGAAGAAAAAAAAGATCAATTTAAAACTAAACGTTAATGGCGATAATTCGCTGCTTGAAGCAGTCTTTCTTTTCTTTCTTGCAGCATCAAATGGATTTTTTGGAGCTCCAGCAAGTTTCACGGAGATATGTCTTCCACCGCGGCAAATTTCCTCATGTTTTCGTTAATAATCGTCGTCAAAAGTATTTCCCCAAATTAAACACTCAAGTTTATATCGTTTACGAATTCTCTTCATTGTAAGCAAAATCAATAAATTAAGTAAAACAGATAGATGTATTCAGTACTAATAATTAAAACGAAAAATAATATTGAACTAGTTCGACGGTCGATTCTTTTCGTAGGGTGAAGAAAGTCAAGAAATGGAACTAAAGAAATGAAGCTAAGCAGATAATATTTTTCAGTACGAGAAATGAGAAAATCTGATAGTAAAGCAAAAAACAAAACTGAAGTCGCCGCACATAATATTAGAGTTCTTTGCGTTCAAAGTGCAACATTTATGCATTGCAACATATTCACTATATATTATCCGTCTTGTCTGGGGTCATGTTATACACACTATGGAATTCACCGAAAGGCGCCAAGGAAAGAAACGGTTTGGTTTATGGTAAATAACGTCAATTAAAGAATGAGCTATATTTTTATTAATCGGATCTTCTCATTTTCAATAATAACAAATGTACAAAAAAAAAAAAAAAAAAAGATTGCAGTCGCACGTACACTATATATTGCAAAAAAAATTTTCAATACTATCCCTGAATGTGCCGAATCGTTGTCCGAATTTGCCGAATGTGGAAGATGTTTGGGAGGTCCCGGTGACCTCCCTGGACCTCCCTTCGGGGCGCTCCTGTATGCCAGTCAAGTGGTGGTAGTTCGGAAAAAAAACGGAAAACCTCGAGTTTGTATTGATTACAGACGTTTAAACAGAAAATTAATCAAAGATAATTACCCTCTACCCTTAATTGACGATATTTTAGATTGTCTCCAAAGCGCGAAAATATTCACAACAATCGATCTGAAAAATGGCTTTCACCACGTGAAGGTAAATGAAAAAAGTCGCAATTTTACTAGTTTTGTTACACATAACGGTCAATATCGTTTCAAACATATGCCGTTTGGACTTAGTAATTGTCCCGCAACATTTATGCGATACATAAATTCTGTTTTCCGACCTTTAATTACAAAGGGTGTTGTTCTACCGTATATGGATGATATAGTCATCCCTGCTGCCAATGAGAAAGAAGCTCTCGAGTACTTAAAACTTGTTCTTGAAGTAGCTCGCGATTATGGACTTGAGATTAATATGCAAAAATGTCAATTCTTGCATCATAAGATC
>JAXGGA010023113.1:0-13939 GCA_038373865.1 Uloborus plumipes | reverse complement strand
TTTGAATAAACTAATAAATTTCAACAACAGACGATAAAAAACAAAATCAAATGTTGCCACTAAAGAAATTATAACAGAAACAAAAATGTAAACTATTTGTAAACAATAATTCTGTAGACGATAAATATTATAATAAATTGATGCCACGAAGCCTTTAAAAACTAAAATACCTAGTGTTTTTTTTTTTTTTTTTTTTTTTTTTTTTGCACAAATAAAAATTATGACAAGGTAAACTGATATTTGTGCAAGATTACAACTTTACGAAACACAGAATAAACACATTGCTGCAGTTCTTTATTGAGAAAAACTTTTATTTGTTCAAAACGAATTTCAGTTATTTCCTTTTTTTTTATTAATTTCGATGAATGGTTACTGATTGTAAAAGACATTTGTATAAATACACACGAATTCAAAAAGAGAAGCAAAAATTCTTTAAAACATAAATAACAATTTAACCTCTAAAAACTTCCTACTCGAGAATAATTTTCAAATCTCCCAAATTACTTTTCGATGTTTCCATAAATTAGATGTTTTACTCTTTAATGATCTCAATTTACAAACTTGTTCTTGCGCGAATATTCCTAATTTAATACCTTCCGTCCATAGTTTAGTTATTTTCCCGAAAGATTTTCATTCTTTAGAACGAATAATGGGGTTCGTGAGAACATAAGCATAATGTTTATTAATTCGAAAGTTTTGATAACTTTCCAACTAATTTTCATAATAAAGACGTCTGTAGGTTTGACATTTTTTCGATGTTTAATGAATATTCAACGTCGTTTAATCACACAAAGAAGAGTTGGCATTTTATTTGAAAATAATGCATTCGATATTCAGATTTTTTGGAGATTTTCGGGCTTTGTTTATTTTTAGATACTGATTTGCTTTAGTATTTCATTCAATTTTCTTTGGTCAGTGATTTTCTTACAAGTGCAATTTCGCCCACTTTCAAATAAATTGATTGGTACTCGCAACATTCGAAAAACAAACTCAGTGTTTTCATACGGCATATGCTGCTTCATTCAATGTCGTGTAATACGCTAGTTGAACCTCGTTTATCCGGCACTTGTTTTTACGAATCTATAGATAATCCGAACTATATATGCAGTTCAAAAAAGTGTGTTAACATGAATGAAACATTTATTTTACAGCACTAACCAAATGTATAAACTGTCTTAGAAAGGTAAGAGGTTTTCAAGAATCAAACAAAGAGAAAAAATGCAAGATTTGTATTTTTTTAATGCAATATATTAAATTAGTTTAAGACTAAACATATCGTTAATTTTTGAGATCCATTTCGAGAACTTCAGAAAACCAAAATAAGGAAACAATTTCAAGTTCTTATCAATAGAAAAGGATAATACATGAACATCTAATATAATTTTTCCCAGCATACAGCTTTAAACACAATCTTTTTTCAGGCATGTAATCCATAAGTTTTGCAACACTTCTTTTGGTTGTTTAACTTTAACTATTGTTGTTTATTTTCAAACTTTAACTATTATTTCTTTAAATATTCCTACTATATTTGCGCAACAAGAAGATCACTTTAGATGAAAAAATAATATCGTGTTTCCCAATCTTGTAAAAATATCAGCTTTCTCAATTTTTTACTGACCAATAATAAAAGCTTGACTGAAAGAACACAAATACATTTCCCTTTTAACCCATTTATGCCTAAGTTTTTTTAACAATTTTTTTTCAATTTTTATCTGCTTAAAACTCTTACTTGGAATGGTTTACATACATTTTAAGCTTGTTAGTTCGCAGTTGCCATATTTATTAAGTTATTGAACGTCCTGTTTATGGGATATTTTGCAGATCTTTCAGTAAAATACGACCTTACTTGACTTTACTTTTGCAAAGTAACATTACAGAAGGCATCTGTGATCAATTTTAAGCAAATAATTTTAAAATACTGTAATTTTATGGAAAATAATTTCGCCAAAAAGAAATTACTTTGTGTGGCTACCCATGCTGGATCGTTGCTTGACAGATTTGTCTGAGAATCGCTGTCAATAAATAAACTCTGATGTCCAACTAGTGGCTCTAACTGATTTTCCCAAGAAGAAGGACTATTTAACTTGTGAAAAACAGTTTTAGAGTAAAATGATATACCCATTACAGGTTTTTGTATGCAGTAACTAACAAGCGTCCCGTTTTTAGACTACTGGGCATAAAATAGGTTGATTTGATCAATTAACGATGAAGCGATTTTTGTGACTGTACTCAATTTCGTCATTTAGGGAGGTCAAGGGGGGTCAATTGCCCCCCCCCCTGGCTTTGAGAAATCAATGTATTTGCGTATAAGTGGGCGTAATTTTTGATGTTTTCCGATGACATCGCACTGTGTTTGCACCTTTTGCCCCCACCCCCCTGAAAAAAAAGATGGGAAAAGGTATTAATATATTTTCATTTAAGGTCTTGTGAACAATGCTATGTACACTGCTCGACATTGAAAATGCAACAACAAGAAGGAGTGGTTAGAAATTGATGAAATTTGGTAAGAAGACAGAGAACAATAAGTGATATTTATTTCAAAATAAATAAGCAAAATTTAGAGCGAGGACGGCGTCGGCTCAGTAAGAAGTAGGACCACCGCGGACAGCGATGCACGAAGAAACACGTCTAGGCATGGAGTCAATAAGCCTGCGGATGGTGTCCTGAGGGATGGCACTCCATTCCCTTTCAACCATTTGCCACAGTTCGTCCTCTGAACGAGGCAGTGGCAGGTTCTGCAAACGGCGTCCAATCACGTCCCACACATGTTCGATTGGTGACAAGTCAGGAGAGTATGGTGGCCAGGAAAGCATCTGTACACCTCGTAGAGTATGTTGGCTGATTCGAGCACTGTGAGGCCGGGCGCTATCCTGTTGAAAAATTGCATTTGGCAGACCCTGAAGGTAGGGGATTACCACCGGGCGCAGTACATTATCTACATATCGTTGGGCCATCATAGTGCCCCGAATACGAACTAGAGGTGATACGGAATTGTATGCAATAGCGCCCCAAACCATTATGCCACGTTGTCGCGCTGTGGGGCGTTCCACAGTTACTGCCGGATTCGATCTTTCTCCACGTCGACGCCACACACGTATGCGATGACTATCGCTGGACAAACAGAAGCGGGATTCATCTGAGAACACTACGGTTTGCCATTCTGCCATCCACGTCGCTCTGGTCCGGCACCATTCTAAACGTTGGAGTCTGTGCTGTGAGGTCAATGGCAGTCTTCTTAGCGGGCGCCGTGATTGCAGGCCAAGTGCAACCAGTCGACGGGAAATGGTTCTGGTCGACATAGGAACATCCAGGGTACCTTGCACGTGCTGCAGAATCGACGTACAAGCGACTTGCGGGTCCGCCACAGCTTGTCGGTGAATCCGTCGGTCCAAGCGGTCTGATGTCACTCTGGCTGCACCTGCACCCCTCAATGTGGCTACATTTCCTCTTTCCAACCATCTCCGACACAGCCGATGCACAGTGCTTGCATCCATGTGGGTATCAGCTGCAATTTGACGTATGGACCAACCTCCCCTTCTCAGTCTGATCACCGTACCCCTTGTAAAGTCGTCTATATGCTGGAAGTGTCTTCGTTGAGGACGGCGTGGCATTTCCTCCTATCACACGTATCCTTCGAGACAAAAACCAAATTTCTCCGATAATTAGTCTGGCAGAAAAACCAACATAAACATAGCCCACCTTTTCAACTTCATTCTCTTATATCTTACTACACGTGCGTCGGAGAGCTGCGCATTTCATATCATTTGCATAACTCAGTGACGTGCGTCTACGGTAAAATTTGCATGAATTTCTGACCACTCCTTCTTGGTGTTGCATTTTCAATGTCAAGCAGTGTATTTTAGAACAAATCAGTTTTCGTTACAAACAGTACTTAAAGATTCGTTACTTATTTTCAGAGTATATAGAGTCATTCTATAGTGACTACCGTAACATTCAGAGCTGATTTCGTAACTGTTGTTACTTGTAACTTAAAGGATAAAAAATATTTTTTAGTTATGCTGGTGTATCTGCAATGTACATGGTATCTTTGTATCATTTCTGCTAAGAATTTAAAGCAAAATTACTGACAGTAGATATTTTTTCAACCAAAATAGCAGCGTGACTAACGTAACATGTTTGCAACCAGTGGTTGGAAAAACTACATTCATTTTGTAGCGAACTACAACTACTTTGTTATAAATGTAGTTAACTACAGCTACAACTACTTTTTTCAAAATGTAGCGACTACAAACTACTTTTGAATTGTAGTCGCTACTTAGCTACTTTTTTAAAAATAAATAAATAAAAAGCATACACATTTTGAGGATTGAGCGAAAAAATTTTAAAAGTGGTTTACACTAATAAATTAACTCATTTGAATATGGGATAGAACTAAGAATTGTCTTTGAATTTATTTGTTACTTTTCCTTTTTTGTTCCTTATTTATTTATTTTTATTTATTTATTTATTTATTTTTTTTTTGTTAAAATTTGTTCCTTTTACATTTTTTTTACAATTTTTACGAATATTCGCTACAAGAAAGGATTCAAAAGTTGAAAGAATTCAACCTTCAATTTTTTTTAATTTCCTGCCAGGGTATATTTGGGAACATGAAAATTATTTGAAGGAATATAAAAATTATGATGCCAAATAAACCAATGACATCAAACAGATAGAATGTATTTTGTCAACATGATGTACCTAATATCAGCTCATATTTATATGGTTCTGATTACTCCTTGCGTCCGCTGCTGTTGCGTCGTGCAATTTTACACCAGTCAGAGTCAATTAAACCTTGTTTTTTTCCTTCGATTTTTTTTTTTTTAAACTTTTTCATTCTTTTATTTATTTATTTAATTTAAAAGTAGTTTCCAGAAATCGCTACAAACTACTATTTTTTTGTATCGCGCTACTCACTACTCTACTTTTTTTTTAAAAAGTAGTGTGCTACACTACAAACTACTAAAAAATGTAGCTACTACAGTAGTTTCGCTACTTGTAGCGCGCTACTTCCGACCACTGTTTGTAACCGTGAAAATGAATGCTTATGTTGTGAGGCAAAAATGTCCCAAAGTTAAGCAAGTGTTAAAAATTGAATGGTATATTTTTAAAATATGCAAAGTTGGCTTTTGAAAACATGAAACACATTTATTTAATCTTAATTTTAAGATTTAAAATCTTAAGTGTCACTTTTACTCATGATGGAGTGCGATTAACGTAACGTGACTAACGTAACCATCGAATAACAAGCAATAGACGCACTACAAACTATTTATTATGGCTAATCTCAGTGATAATTACAATACTTTTTCCATTTTTTATAACTTCTTATGTTGTATGATTTTTATTTATTTATTTTTATTTATTTTTTTATACTTTTTTTACTTTGTTCTTTTTTTTTTCCTGCTGAGGTTGACATTTCTATGGAATGACTATATATCTTCTCCAGGGAAAAACTATTCCCGAATCACACTATTTTTACAACTTCGTGTGACAAATGTTTACGATTTCAAGGACTTTTTTCATCGAAAATAGAACTTTCGTTGCATTTAGATGACCGAGGAATTTAATCAACATATCCTCGCCACAATATCTCGCCAAACTATGCCATGGGAACCTAAATGAGCCGACGCGACGAATTGAATAGGAAAGAAAGCAATACTAGATAAAGGCTATTGGATTTTCAAATGCGTGGTATATGAAAAGATACCATCCAAATTACTTTACTTCAACTTGAGTCTTTTTTTAGAGACCAGGTATTTCATAACTTAACCCATTAATGCCCGGCATTTTTTCCCAAAGATATTTTGTATACTGGTGACAAACAGTGTTTAATGGACAGGAAAAATAATAATAAAAATACTATGTAAAAAATAATTGTTTTATTAAGGAAAGAAAAATCGTTCCTTAAAAGTTACGATAGACCCCAGAGGGTAATACATACTTGTTTTAGTGAAATTTTTTTCTGCATACGATATAGTATTCAAAAAGACATTTTCTAAGAAGAGATAAAATCAGCAATTAACATAAACTGGAAAGCTGAGAATAACTTTGAAAACTTAGCTTTTTTTCTTGAGATTGTGAATGATGTAAGTTTTGATAAAGATCATATTAAAACTGCTACAGAGCACACTGTACCATGGTTATGTGCTGAAATCTGTTAATAACGAATTGCAACAATACCAAGGCACTAATTGAACACTATTATTTGGTTGAAATGTTCATTTTGGGGAAATCCAGACCCTTTTTTGGACCGTTCCTAAAAAGGGAAGCTAGGCGTTAATGGGTTAAACAGGACCAGCATTCTTAATCGACAAGTTGAGGTCAAGTAAAGCATTTAATTAATTGCACTTCGTATTTAAAATTAAACTCCAAATAAAAATTAAATATGTATTCCTTTTTAAACTCTTTTATTTTTTTATTCGTTTTTGAGCCTTTTTTTTCTGTCGTCATAATTTAAAAAAACCTAAATCCAAATTTTGCTGCAATTCAATTTTGAAAGATTTTTTGTTGTTTGTTCAAAGCTATAGTTATGAAAGAAATTGAAACGTGGTTCTACTTATGTCCTAAACTATTTTTTTTAATATAATATAAATATAATAGCATTTATCAAGTTTTTCACAACAGTTTTGTGTCGTAACAAGCATCAAAATAGTAGAAGATTTTCACGGATCCCATTTAACCACTTGTCTTCGTAGATCTTTTATCCACGAAGATATTAAGTAGACACATAATTATTTCGCAAAGTTCGTTGGGGAATCAATGTAAGAGAGATTTTTTCTGCGCAAGACGAAATTGCTCGAGGTCTCTGAGCTAGGACTAAATTTGAAACTGAAGTTATAATCGTTCTAGACCACAGATTCGAATAAATCTAGAGACTCTGAATGATCACTGATTGGTTGCAGTTTGAAAAGGTACTATTTTATACTGTACATTAATGACTTTTTTTCTGTTGCCATTCTACCTGTGCGTTTGCGTATTTTAAAAGTCTAATAATTGCTTTTAGCGTCTTTTCTAGCTCTTTTCCGGAAAAAAAGAGGCTTTTAATTGCTTTCGTTGTATTCTTATTTATTTTTCCAAAAATTACTGTTCATTTTTCAGAGCAATTAGACGTTTGATAAAGGCAGTCTAATCTTATCCGAAACATGTTGTTCAAAGTGTTAGCAGAAAGTCGACAAGTGTCCGTGTTCGAAAAGTGCAAAATGTTTTCAAAAAGTGACTTTTTAAGCGCAGTGTATTCCTGGTAGTAAGATAGTGACCTCGAAATTTATTTTTTAAAGAATAGGTATTCGTCAACTTCTTTTCTTTTCAAACTTACTGAAAAAAATGTGTCTGTTTCAAAACTAAATTATGTAACTAATTTCAAAAAACAGAAGAAATAGTTTGTTATGTCACTTAGAAGTTATAATTTACCACAGTTGTCATTTCTTTTCTTAAGTTTTGACATCTTTCTCAAAACAATATTAGATTATTTTTGCACAAAATTGTACAAGCTCTTAATAAAGTTAATAAAATAATTACATTCTTCATTGAAGCAGCATCTTTACACGTCATTCTTGCTCAAATTAATTTCCAAAGTTTTGGAGTATTTCGGGTGTCGCAGTTTTAATTACAAATAAATCTTCAAAATATTTGACACACACACACATGAAAGATGATTTTCTCTGTCGTAATTATTTAGGAAGCATTTCATGAACAAAAACTTTTATGGGGGTTGGTTTAATAAAATCTTTCTCTGAAAATTGAATTGCGTAATCAGTTGTGTTGAAATAATATCTACACAATTTATAAAATTTATTATTTAAGTTAAATTCATAAACGTTATGTAGTGCTTCAGTTACGATAGCAAAATAGTAGCTGAAAGTCTGCAGATGCGTAAAAATTAAGAGCTGTAAAAATAATATCCGTGCATTTTTTTGGTTAAAAAAGTGAGGGCGGTTTTTTTTTTTTTTTTTTTTTTTTAAGAAGTTCTTGCAATTGAACGTTCGAGTTTTTACCTTGACAACATAAAATACTGTGGTGTGGTGTGACTGTTCAGTCCAAATTCCAGGCTTCTCAATAGCTTAATGGCTATAGTTAAATTAGCAAGATAACTCATCACAAAATTCAAAATGATTTTTTAAAAAATAATATAGGGGAGAGTGGTAACGAATGGGCCATGGTGATGAATGGGCCACTAACAAAATATGGAAAAGTATTAGCATGAATTTTTTTTTGATGCCACCAATAGATGTAGCTATTTGTTCTACTAAACTCATCCAATTTTCATTCGTTTGCGCTGAGCCATTTTCAAACTAGAGTGGCATGGTCAAGAATCTGACTGAAAAGTAAGTTTTCCCCTTTTTAGTAAAACATTTCCTAGCTAAAATGTACCAAGTATTTCACTGCATACATATGTATAAGCTAGTCTTTCCATATCTATAAACTAATCTTACGATGTATTTTGATGTTATCTAAATTCAATGTACTCAAAAAACCTAAATGTATTCCAAAAGTATAGGTGGGGCTGAATGGGCCACTATGTCATGGTAATGAATGGGCCACCTAAATATTGTTTTTCTTCCTTTTCTTTGGATTTTCGCATTAATATGAAACACAGCTGACTGTCATAGATAGATTAAGATTACTGTTGTCAAAATAGGTTTGTAGTAACTTCTAAATATAATTTGCAGATCTATATTATATTCCTATAGTACAATAGACCTCTGGTCGCAGTGCGTGGCTTGAAAAAGCCCCCCTCTCTCCTTCATATTATATTCCTCACAGTACAATTTCATTTTCTTTCTTGGTAATTAAATTAGATATTTCTTATTCCCGATGTCTAGTAAATTTGAAAAAAAAATTTTGAATTTTGACAAGTTTGAAAATGAAGATGAAGTTTTTGAAAGTGATTTTTAATATTATTTTTGAAATATATAAATTTTGTTAAATCATAGTGTGTATTATCTGTTATTTTTTAATATATATTTAATGTTATTTATTTGTTACAATCTCATTATTTAGTCATTTTTCTGCTGCAATTGGTATGCATCAGTTTTATTTTAATTGCACCAGTTTTGATGTTTATATAATTTTAAATCAGTATGATTTTGTATGTCTTATCATGTCAAGTGCCACATTTATTTTGTCATATTCAGCAAATAAAAGATTAAATCCACTTGTTTTCATTGAATTCATTTAGTGGCCCATTCATCACCTTCGATGGCCCATTCAACCCCATAGGTGGGGTTGAATGGGCCAAATTTCAAAATTTTTATTTTCTATTATAATTAATTATAGACAGGTGCTAATCCAACTTTAATGACTTATTTAGATAGCCAGATAAGTAAAGTAACTAAAACACCAATTTAGAGTTAAAACAAAGTGTTAGAAAAAATTACAAAAATTCAAAACCAAAAAGTGGCCCATTCATTACCACTCTCCCCTTTATGTAAATCTCGACATCTTGAATTCAAATTATATTTTTCTCAATGAAAAATTACGATAGGTGTGTGCGTGTGGCTTTTGTTAATTAAATGAAAAATAATTTGCCAAATAAATAAAATACGTCAGCGAATACCATTAGAAGTTTCATTTCAATGAAAAATAATCCCAAACTAAAATTAATCAGATCAAAAGCTCTAATTAATGTTAAATTAATACCGCAAATTAGTGAAAGCGTTAAAGACTTCATTAATGTGTAAAATTAAAATGCAAGAAGCGAACATGTGGGCGACTCTAACGATTTTTTCCCCGCCAAAGTAAAAAGAAAACAAGTCGCCCAGCACAAATTCTTGCATTCAAGCAACAATATGCATTGATGTTGTGAATATATTTTCTTTTATTTTCGCTTATTCAAACTTTCAACACCACTTTTACTTAAATTTACATCCGTAAATCTCAGTGACACTTTATACGAAGCGAAGCAAAACAAAAATTATGCTGAAAAAATTTATTTAAGCGTGAACGAAAATAAAAAAACCAAGACCATACATCCCAAACCTTAAAAAGCAATTCAGATTCATTCAAAACAGATCACCTTATAAATCGCCGATTTATTCAAATACACCCCGATTCTCCCCTTCCAGAACCAATATCTTAGCTATAAAAAGCCTTACTAGAAGCAGGACAAACCTTCTAAGAGATGGAATTTCACTTATCTGATGTCTGTTCCCAGGGCAATCAATAAAAACGGCGCCGCCTAGGCAACTAATTCCATAAAGCATGTTATGTTTTTCGGAAAGAATTTTTACATATTTTTGCTTCCTGCCCTACACAGTTCCGAAACACATTTTAAAACGTGATTATTAATATTCTTTTTTTTTTTTTTGAAAAAGTAATGAAATTAAACCGAATGTTTCCGGACTGAAGGTGATTAATTTCCCAATTTGCGAGCCATGGAAAATAAGCAATTTTATAAGCAATTTGTTTAAGTGATTTTCTTTCGTAATTTAAGATGAAAATTGCTTGTTCTGAATCTTTATTGATTAGAGTTATAAGCTTTACTTATCACTTCATGAAAATAAGTTTAATCTGATAAAACAATTAAGGTGTTGAAGCGTCTGAAAAATTCAACAGAAAAAGTTTTATTTTTAATTGTTTATTTTGAAGTAAGTTTCTTTTCTTTTTATTTTTCTATTTATAGCATTTTTTTTTTCTTTCTTTCCCTTCTTTCCTTAGTTCTTGCTTTTATTTTTTTTTTCTTATTTGTTTTAATAATCCATCAAAAGATAAGCCAAATAGCGTTCAAAGTTACCTTGCAATAGAAAGTATAAAAAATCAAATAAATGTTCCAGAAAACTTTCAGAAGCAAATTTAAGGCTAAAACATGGTGACATCGTAAGCTGCAAATTAGCGCCCTCAGCCCGGGCTAAGGCAGTTCTACAAGCATCGAATCGACAGCCCGATTTCAAAGTTAAGACACTACAGTCTAACTCTTGAGTAAAAACCAAAAAGCAACGTCTAAAAGCACAAATAAGTCCAGTTTAAAAATCGGCAAACATGTTTCAAAGGCATAAAGCCTTCTTCTTCAGTGCCAAGCAAGAAATGGAAAGAGCCAAAGTACCGGGAGAGTTTAACCCCTTCCAGGCTCATTTTATTTCGAGATTACGGATCAAAAAATGTCAATTTTTTATGCTTATTTTCATACATACATATCTTTTTAAACATAATAGCATCATTCGCATGCAATATTTCCTAAAAATAAATGTAAAAATATCTATTTAAATAAATGAGTAATTTCGGGATTACGGATCAAAAAATGTCAATTTTTTATGCTTATTTTCATACATACATATCTTTTTAAACATAATAGCACCATTCACATGCAACATTTCCTAAAAATAAATGTAAAAATATCTATTTAAATAAATGAGTAATAAATGAGTATTTACCTGTAAAGTTGGCTTTCTGTATGGCAGAAATCATTACACTTTGGAGTTGGCACCTACTCTTATCTTAAATCTACAGCTCAAAACACTGCAACAAAAGCAAATAAAAGCATCCGAAACCATAAAAGGGGCATGTGAAATAATTCGGGAAAGACTGGTTGTGCAGTGTTAATTTTCACAGTGCCCGAGCTACACTCGGGATGAGCCAGAATGGTATATTTCGCTTGCCCGAGTCCAGCTCGGGAAAAGCGGGGAAGGGGTTAAATAGAAAAGGAGCAAAAGCTTTTGCTCGTTTAGACGTTGCTTTTTGGTTTTTACTCATTTGCGCACAAAGTTAACTGTTTTTAATTTAAGTCTCACTCTTGTTGGAGATCTTTTGTATTTTACACAGTCACATATAGCTTATTCATTTATTCAAGCAAGTTTAATTCTCTAAGTTACAAATGTGAATGCTATAACAAAAGCCGGAGAAACGTTTTTGCTATCGTTGGTGTCAGTAGGTTTTATAGTTTATTCAGCGAAGCACTACGCAGAATACAGTTGAACTAAGCTTCGAATATTTTCAAAAACATATACCAGAATTTTGTAAAAATAAGAATTGGTTAGACATTATGGAAATAAAATACAGAGTAAAAACTGAGCTTCCAATTTTCCAGAAATCTTACATTTCTACAATATTTCAAAAAGTAGTCTGTGAGGGAGCATGACTTTAAGGCAGTTTCTTTTGCATGTGGGTAACCTATTTTTTATCGAAATATCTTATGTAGCCTCGCGACAAGTTTTATATCGAAGATGACAAGGAAAGAGATAATTTTCTTTGAGTATGTGATCATAAAGGAGGCAAATATGAAAACGATACATCAGTAGAGTCATCTAACCTTCGATTATCAATATCGAAAATTTAACCTCACGATACGAGCCGACTCTTTAACTTTTTCTGCGCAGAGGTATGACTTTCGAAAATGAAGTTTTACGGCTACTCTCATTTATCTACTTTAAAATCTGATGAAAGATTTTTGCTTCATTTGACACTGTCATATTAGTACATTTATGTATAAGTAAAACTGAAATCGTTTGCAATATCTTTACTTTTAATACAAAGACTTAGTCTATAATTGACTGGGTTACCCTAAAGCTACCCCATACCAAAATTGATGGCGAGTTATTCAACTTTCAATGTTATTTAATGTAGTTGCTAAATTATTTTATGTTTCAATAGAATATAGCGTTTTTGATAGTCTTTTATTCATAGGGTTTCTGATGGCCGTTTATTTGCTAGAATCTTTACCCTTTACTGGTATTTTCAAAATGGCTTTGTATCCAAGTTTTTTAAAAACTTGGCACTATTACGTTACCGTTATTTTCCTTTGTAATTTCAAGAAATCATGTCTTTTATTCTGAAAATATATCATAAAATAGTAAAGTGAGTGATAAATAGTATGTAGCCACTTAAGATGTTAGAAAATTATAAATATTTTTAACAAATTACATCTTTTTTTTTTTTACTCGGAATATCATGCTATAAGAGTGATAAGAAACGTTGTTTAAAAGCAAATAAACTTTTATTTGTTACAGCTGCGGTTCATGCTCTCCAAATTCTTTCTTTATACTTCCAGAAAAATGCAAATTTGTTTCCTCAAAATTATGCAAAAACTTCCATTAGCATCTCTTCATTCTTTCCCTTAGATTTTATATTTCTCTTAAACAGTGCCCAGTTAGCCTATCAGTTCAGTAAAAATCATGGATGTATTTTATCAAACTTCAATAATTTTTTATGATATCTTCAAATGACTTCGCCTAGTAATTTAATAAATACGTAAATAAATATTTACTAAGCATTTTCTATTTTGAAGAGTTTATTTTGCTCCAAATCCTTGAAATATAGCATTTTAATACTTACTGGGACCCAAAAGTCGTGAAAATGATGTCACCAAATGCAAAACTGTAAGAAATACATTCTGTTATCTCTCTCCTCTACGTATTTGAGTTCAATTTAATCACATTACACGAGTCAAACTATACAAGCATTGAGAGGAAGGAAAAAAGAATGGATTCATAGGCGACGAGAGGCCATGTCATCCTAATTTAGAATTAACAACTTTACCATAAAATTAGCTGTATTATACTGTAAAAACAACAGTATAATACCGGCAGCAGAGGTTCCAGTTTAAAACTGTAAAATGCACTGTAATAAACTGTGAAACTAGTGATTTGACAGTTTATTACAGTAAACAAGCAATTTAACAGTTTAACTACTGTAAAATTAGCAATTTTACAGTTTACTACTGTAAAATTACTGCAAAAATTAGCTGCGTTATACTGTAAAAATAAAATCTATTTTTACGGTGTAGCCTTTTAGAACGAAATTATTGTAACGACTAATAAGGAAAACAAATATAACGACTAGCACATTTGTTTTCTTTGCACTTCCGAAATCATGAAGGAGAAAACATATGTACAGAGAAATGATTATTTGAACGTCTAGGTTGATGAATCGCAAAGTCCTCTCGATCATACTTATTTATGCTTTTATAAATTTTATGCATCGCTTAAGAAGAAAAATAATGAAT
>JAXGGA010023112.1:0-13940 GCA_038373865.1 Uloborus plumipes | reverse complement strand
ATATTTTCTGCTTTTTTTAAAAAACAAAAAGAGACGAAATGTATATTTAACTGCATTTTTTATAAGGAAAGTATGTTCATTAGAGTTCAAAGTATGCTTTTAAATTAGCAGAACAATCTTCTAAAAAAACTCCCGCATGCATATATTGCGTTTTTACCCTGAAAATAGTGAATTTTTTGAAAAAACAAAACTTATGTAAATTCCGTTTTCCCGGTAGCTAAAATTTTTTTCCAAAAACTTTTTTTTGTACCAATCAACTCAAAATGAGTGAATACATAGGAAAGTGCGTGTACCAAGTCGAAAAAAAAAACTTTTATTTTTATGACATACCCTAATGCACACTTAGAGCCCCTCTAATTGGTGAAAATTGATAAAAGGAGAATAATTTATTCATCTCATCCATATGTTTTTCGAAATTTAATATGATTAGTAAGGAATACTAGGAAAAACTTCAAAACTAAAGAATAAAAACTCTTTGTTTCAATTAATTTGCACAAGGGTATATTTTAAAAGAAAGAAAAATAACAACTTAGAACAGTTCTGTGTATATTGACTGGTTTTTAAATGCGATGTAAAACGCAGAAATTAAGTCATTTCGCATCGTTTAACGCTTAAAAGGAAAACAGATCAGTAAAAAAATAAATGCTTTTCTAAATGCGATCTTTAAACTTTTAACCATTTCTTTTAGTTTAGAAAAAAAAAATCTCCGATTAATTAAATTGCTTGCAAAGAAGATTGAAAAAACTTAAGTTACGAAGTTAAGTAAAATGGATGTCTAGAAGAAAACTTAAAAGAGAGAAATCAAAATAAAAAAAAAACCGTGCTTTAAACGTATATGTTGTTATAAGAACAGTAAAAGCCTTTAGTAATACCCTTAATATATGCAATTTCTTAAGCGTTAAGAAAGCTGCATTTTTTGGAAATAGTAATGTACATTAGAAAATTATTTTATTTTGATTTAAAGTCAATGCAGCATATGGAAATGAAAATGGAGCGCTATTTTTTTAATGTAATTTTAAGACATGGCTTGCTGTTGAAAAAAATGAAGTAAATTGCGTAAGAAATTTAAAGAAATAAACTCTGTTATTTGTAAAAATATTTCAGGTGAAGTATTAGATAGTAGAAATATTTCTGGCAGTAAAATAATGCTTCTTTCTATATTTCTATTGAGCTGACTTTGGATGAATATTACATGTTGTTATGAAGAAGACGTTATTAACAGATTAATGCCTGACATTTTTTTTCCCAAAGATATTTTATACATTGGTTACAAACAGTCGTTCATGGGCAGGAAGAATAATAAAAAAATATTATGTAAAAAACAATTTGTTTATTAAGGAAAGAAAAATCGCTCTTTATAAGTTACGATAGACACCAGAGAGTGCATACTTTTTTTACTAAATTTTTTCTGCCTCCGATATAATATTTAAAAAGACATTTCATAAGAAGAAATAAAATCAGCAATTAACATAAACTGGGAAGCAATGGCTATATGCTGCATTCTGTTAATAACGAACTGAAACAATACCAAGGTATTAATTGAACACTATTATGTGGTTTAAATGCTCATTTTGGGGAAATTCAGACCCTTTTTAGGACCGTCCCTAAAAAGGAACGCTAGGCATTAATGGGTAAAAAAATTTCGTCGAGCGACATTTTGAATATGTGGTGCTACTTGAAAGTTGTTACAATAAAATATTTAAATATATTTGACAGTAAAAAATAAAAATGGAATAATTAAAAAAATATTCCTTACGCCAAGAATACTGACGCAACCAAAAAATTTTAGGAGAGAGAAAATAAATTATTTTTTAAAGCAATGAATTATGAAACAGTTAATTAAAAATGGAGCTATAAATTTTTCAGTTCAGTTGTTTTCTAATACGTATAAAGTGTCTTCTTTAATGCATAAGTCAAATCTTTCTGAAGATTTGGAACAGAAAAGTCATAATTCAAAAGGAAGACTTTTGAGATTACTTTTTGAGATGTGCCGTTATTCTTCTGGGGATACTATTTTTGACGTTTATATTAGACTAATTTGTTATTATTTTTAACCCATTTAGGCCCAAGTTTATTTTTAACTTTTCTTATTTCAATTTTTATCTGCTTAAAACTTTTACTTGGAATGGCTTACATACGTCACATAGGCTTGAAATAGTTCGCAATTGCCATATTTATTAAGTTATTTAACGTCCTGTTTATGGGATATTTTGCAGATATGTGAGCAAAATGCGACCTTACTTGACTTTACTTGTGCAAAGTAACATTACAGAAGGCATCTGTAATCAATTTTAAGCAAATCAGTTTAAAATAGGTGAATTCTATGAAAAATAAGTTCGCAAAAAAAAAAAAAAAAAACTTACTTTCTGTGGCTACCTTTGCTGGATCGCTGCTTGACTGATTTGTCTGAAAATAGCTGTCAATAAATAAACTTTTATGTCCAACTAGTGGTTCTAACTGGATTTCTCAAGAAAAAGGACTATTTAACCTGTGAAAAACAGCTTTAGAGTAAAATAATATACCCGTTACAGGTTTCAGTATGCAGTAACTAACAAGCTTCCCATTTTTTAGGCTACTGGGCATAAATGGGTTAATTTCAGTAAAGTACCTTAGTACGTCTTTCCGAGTAATAACGATGATATTGACTGCTGATAGTCATGTTTTTTTTTTTATTAGTATGTTTGTATTTCTTTGGGATGTGAACAGAGTGTCCTTACATACACTGCAAATTTCCAGTACACCTTGGAAACATGTCTACAGTTAAAAAAAAGGTTTAAGCTTTGCCAAAATGAAGAAATTAGTAGTATTAAATTACGATCATTAAGCTACTCCGATTATCAACATTCGATTATTCGGTAATCGGCCAATTTGCTTTTTGGTTCTCCGAATCAATGCTCTTAAAATAAGAGTGGGTCAGCTATAAAAGATGGAAAGTAGATCAAAGCTGCACTAAATATTTGTACTAACTATTTGAAAGACAAAAGTTGAAAATGTTTTGATCTTTAAATGTACAAATTATCTTATGAAAAAAAAAATGTTTTAATCTTTTAGGAAAGTTTTCTATCGATGGTCATTCCATAGTGACTAACGTAATTCAGAGCTAATTTTATAACTGTTTTTACTTGTAACTTAAAGGATAAAAATATTTTTTTGTTATGCTGGTGGATTTACAATGTACATGGCATCTATGTATCATTTCTGCTAAGAATTTAAAACAAAATTACTGACAGTAGATATTTTTTCAACCAAAATAGCAGCGTGACTAACGTAACATTTTTGCAACCCTGAAAATGAATACTCATGTTGTGAGGCAAAAATTTCTCAAAGTTAAGCAAGTGTTAAAAATTTAAATGATATATTTGAAAAATGTGTAAAGTTGGCTTTTAAAAACATAAGACTTAGTTATTAAATCTTAATTTTTTTTAGTCTTAAGTGCCACTTTTGCCCAAGATGGAGTATGACTAACGTAACGTGACTAACGTAACCACCGAATAACAAGCAGCAAAAACACTACGAAATATTTATATTACGAATAATCTCAGTGATAATTACAATACTTTTTCATTTTTTTTAAACTTCTTATGTTGCATGATTTTTATTTATTTATTTATTTTTTTTATACTTTTTTTCACTTTTTTTTTTTTTTTGGCTGAGGTTGACATTTCTATGGAATGACCCTCGACATGTTTTGAAATTGAATATTTTTAAAACATTTTCTGTTGACATATCTTACAGAATAAATATTTTAAAAACATTTCCGATTGACATGTACTACTTTAAAAGGATAAAAATAAGGTTCCCAAATCAAAAAATGTAAAAACTATTGCTTTCCTATTCCTTGGTGTTACAAAAAACTTTTTTCAGCGCAATTCAATGCAGTTAAGTTCAATGACCCTCTATCTCGGTGCAGTATAAATTCTGAACTTCTAACGCTAAGTAGCGGTCACTAAAGAAGATTTAAAAAGCTGTTTCTCGTATTTAATTGCCTTACGAGGATATTCACACTGACCAAAAAGCCAGCTTCTTTTAGGTACTTCAAAAATAACAATAAGAAATTTCCCTAAAAGAAGAAATATAAGAGAATTGTTGCAGATAGAATTTTCTAACAACTCTCTACCAGAAAACAAAGTGAGAAATACTGCCACCGAAATTTAAAGGGCAAGCATACTTTTTCATTATTCATTTTAAAATTTCTTTCTTTTTTTTGGATTATGTTATGTATTGTTATACTGTAGCTGTGTTATGTATTGCTTAACCCTTTGACGGTTATGGAAATGAGCAGTTTCCGTTTACTTAATTTGCGCAGCATTAGGAGTAAACAGTAGTCGAAAGTGGCAGCTGTTTTCCCCCGCCGTTCTTCCGAAAATGTCACCTTTCTCTGGCGATGCCGTAGATAGCTCGCCTTGTGCGTTTAAACGAACGAAGTCAGCTCGTCAGCGCGCTTTGGGGAAAAATTTCACTACGCGAGTAGTGCTCGTTACTAACCATTTCGGTCAAAATCTTGCTCCCGAGCGGAACTCGTTTGCGCGTATTATGAAGCACGATTCGATTGCGAGCTGAACTCGTTCATAACCATCAAAGGGTTAAGCTATACTGTATAAGCTTCTTTAATTGATTTTCTCTGAAAACAAACCATGTCAAATTTCAACATTTTACTGTTGCTAATATCGAATCTAAAACGCTTTCTTCAAATATCTCAGAAACTCATTTCTGCTGATACCGCCCTTTACCTTCTCATGGCAGTACAGTTCAGCTGGGGTATTGGTTAAATGCAGCAACGTAAGCGGGTCCTATCGAAAATCATTCCTTTTCACTTTTGCTTAATAGATTCACTTTTTGTGTAAAATAGGATATATATAATATATCTTGTTTTATAATCTGATGATGCCCGTTTGCATTAAAAACATTTGTCTGATGCACATAAAGGATAGGACTCTCGATCGTTAAACGCTGCTAAATAATTCTAAAGATATTTTTTTTCGAAGAATGTTCTCATGGGTCGATTCGGAATAAGATTTTACATACAATGCAGAAACAAAGTGAAAATCGCAATTTTTTGGACGCTACTTTGGCTCTGAGGTCAGGAAAAGGTAAAAAAGAATGGAGATTATTTATGTAGGAACACTTTTGGTTTCATTTACCTTGTTTTTAATTTAACCCATTTATGTTCAAGTTTTTTTTAATAATTTTTTTTCAATTTTTATCCGCTTAAAACTCTTACTTGGATTGGTTTACAGACATTTCATTCTTAAAACAGTTCGTCGTTGCCATATTTATTAAGTTATTTAACGTCCTGTTTATGAGATATTTTGCAGATACGTGAACAGAATACGACCTTACCTGACTTTACTTTTGCAAAGTAACATTACAGAAGGCATCTGTGATCGATTTTAAGCAACTCATTTTAAAATAGTTTAATTTTATGAAAAATAACTTCGCAAAAAAAAAAAAAACTTATTTTCTGTGGCTACCCATGCGGGATCGTTGCTTGACTGATTTGTCTGAAAAGTAGCTGTCAATAACTAAACTTTGATGTCCAAATAGTGGCTCTAACTGGTTTTCTCAGGAAGAAGGACTATTTAACTTGTGAAAAACAACTTTGGTAAAATAAAATACCCATTAAGGTTTTTGTATGCAGTAACTAACAAGGGTCCCGTTTTTAGGCTACTGGGCATAAATGGGTCAAAATCATGTTCCTGTTTATTAGATTTAAAATATTTTATTCACGTTTCTAAAACATTAAAAAGTGTCGTTAGTTGCTTTTAACGTAATTTATGCAGAACACATATGCTATTATATAGCCAAGGGAGACTTGAAGTATAATGAAAGGCCGGGGATTTTGAGGAATGATTTTACGTGAGATGAAAATCTCCTACCGTGAAGAAGTTTATTTTGGGAAGAAAAAAAGTATTGCAAATCAGATGAACATGTGTTAGTAATATTAGTCTGAAGTAGAGACATTTCTTCAAAAATAATCACTGGTGTTGTTAAAATAATATAATATTTGAAGGGGTAAAAAGATAAAGGTGATATGTGATATTTGAATTTCGCCGATTTACACAAATTCAAATTAGTGTGTGTTCAATTGCATTAATTCACAACACAATTGAAGGGCTAATTGAATAGAGGTGATATGGGACGTTAAAAAAACCGCTTTAAAAAAAAAAAAAAATCACCTTTATCCATGGTTAAAAAGTAAGTTTTTCAAAAATTGTCACATATCACCTTTATCTACTTGCCCCTTCAATTACTATCGTTGATGTTTTTGTTAAGTGTGTTTTTGAAAATAAAATGTTTAAAATAAGTCATATCCAATTTGTAACATCAAAGCTAAGACATACCACTAATTATTCTTGCTATTATTGGTTTGAAATATATGGAAATACAGGGTTATTCTACATGATGGATCCATTTTTAAAAAAATGTATTTGTTTTGGAACAAATCAAAAACAAACAACCTTTATATCAAAGGAAAGATAAAGTTTCAAGGTTTTTTTTTTAGTTATCAATAACTAATTGTACCCGCACGGCTGTGCTCGTGCTATAAAGGTAAAAAAACAGGTCATGTAATTCGAATGCGCTTTACAATATTTCAAAACAATAGCTATAAAATGAAATACCTTTAAGAAATTAAAATTAAAAGGAAATAACAACAAAGAATTCAACAGACGTAGCCATGGCAACACAATAAAGCGGTAACAACTTGAATGAAAAAGATAAATTCGAACACTACTTTAAACGAAAGTAACTTTTTTGATATTTGATAGAAATATGGATCTTTGTAATTAATTAATACATAATTAAATAATTTATTAAAATAAAAGTAAAAATATGATGTTTAATTTATTGAATAGAAAAAACATTTCATCTAAAAACTCATAAGAAAGGGAATATCCCAAACGCGTCTCGCTGGCAAAAATTGTATCGGATAAATGTTTTATTAGGAAGAAACATTTCATGGACAGTTACCAGCGAAATGATCTATTTGAAAGTTAATACTGAATTATAGCTGCCCACTAAGTCCCATATATTTCAGGGGATGTTTATAGAGAGCTCGAATCTTTAGGGAGGTAGAAGTGTATTTACGAGTTGCTTTTATAGATTTCCCTTAGTGTAATAGAACATTTTATTGGCGCAAGCGATAAATATCGTTTTTATCGAGTTATTTTTCTCTATTGATAGCGGAAATTGCTTTGATTAGAGCTCTTTTGGAAGGATATGAAGGCGAAAATGGTGGAGTGCAAAATTATTATGAATGAAGATTTTATGCAGTCGAGTGATCAACACAAATGGAAATTCAAACACGAACATTTCACAATCAGATTAATATGCTATGTCAGTGGTTACACTGCAAAAAATGAGCTGTTGATTTTACAGTATAATACTGGCAGCCGAGATTCCAATTTAAAACTGTAAAATGCACAGTAATAAACTGCAAAACTAGCAATTTTACAGTTTCTTATTGTAAAGTTAGCAATTTTAAAGTTTATTGCAGTACAATTAAGCTGTGTATTATACTGTAAAAACAACAGTATAATACTAGCAGCAGAGGTTCCAGTTTGAAACTGTAAAATGCACGGTAATAAACTGTAAAAATTAGCAACTTTGCAGCTTATACTGCAAAATTAGCAATTTTACAGTTTAGTACTGTAAAAAAAAATTTTTAGTTTATTATTGTAAAATTACACTGCTGGCCACCGTAAATGCAACACCATGAAGGGAGCGTGCAAATTATATGAAATTTACAACATGCATTAGCGGAGGTGAGATATGCAAATAATTAGAATTTAAGCGCAGACACACATCATGCGTACCCTAGGCGCCACCTTTAAAGGTTTTTTTGGCTTGGAGATTTGGGCAATTTCAAGTTCGCCAATTGTGTTTTTCTTGTGGTTTCTTCGAAAATGAAAAAAAAAAAAAAAAAACGATTAATTATGCATCGTAGGAAACGCCGATCACCTTTTCATCAAGAACCGGATTATGGGTACATATCTTTTAGGAGAATCGGCACTCGTGTTGGACGAAATCAAACTGTAATGCGGATATGTGATCGTTGGATGCAGTAAGGTACACCGGACCTACATGGTGAATGACATTCATCTCGGGGGACCACTTCACGTGATGACAGTCGCATTGTGCGCATGGTTGTGACGAATCTCTCAGTCACATCACGAACCATGGCATAGCACATTCCGTCTGTAACGCATCATCCAGTGTCTGCACATACCATTAGACGCCGTTTACAGCAAAGTGGTCCATCTGGGAGATGTCCATTGCTTAGTCTACCCTTGACGCAGAACCACAGACGTCTCCACCGCTAATGGTGCGATGAAAGAAGACTGTAGACGGCAGAATAGAATGAAATTGCCTTTACCTACGAGTCAGGCCTTATCTGCAACACCACGATAGTCAGATTTGAGTCTAGAGACACCATAGAGAGAGGATGCTAAACATCTGCTTAATGCACCACCGCACTCTTCCCACACCGTGTATTATGGTATGGGGCGGTATTGGATATCACTCTCTCACTCCTCTAGTACGCATTGCCGGTACTTTAAACATCCAGAGCTGTATCTCCGAGGTTTTTGAGCCGGTTTTCCTTCCTTACCTTCAGGGCTTACCCACAGTCATATTTCAACAGGATAATGCACGACCTCACGTGGCACGCATTGTCCAAGGGCTTTTCATCAATCGCCAGATTGAGTTGCTTCTCTAGCCGGCTCGCTCTCCAGATGTTTTGCCGATAGACATGTGATTCATGATTGCTCAACGATTGACCTAGAGAACATCCCCAGCTACTACAACAGATCAAGTTTGGCCACATGTGGAAGCTGTTTGGTCTGCTGTACCCCAAGAACACATCCAAAGTCTCTTTGAATCAATGCCGAGGTGTGTGGCAGCGGGGTGATCTGCAACAATGGCGCCTACTCTGGCTACTGATTTTGGCAGGAGCGACACTTCACAGAAGTCTATAAATTTAATCATTTGATATTGGTCAACATATTAACTATGAAATAAAGTTTATTGTGATATTTCTGGTCCTTCTTGGTGTTGCAATTTGGTTGGCCAGCAGTGTAGCTGTATTATACTGTAAAAACAACATTCATCTTTTACAGTGTAGAAAAACTGGAAAACAATTTGTTATTTTCAAACAGTTTCTTAATTAGAGAAATCTGCCTATTTAGACCATATTATTTCTCTCCACTCTATCCAGGGGTGCCCACAAGGGGGGCTAATGGCGCAAGTTAAGCCATCAAATTTTTTTTTTTGGGGGGGGAGGGGGAATTTTTCTAAACTAATTTATTTATTTATTTAAATTATTTTTAATTAATTTTTTTAATGTCAATTATTTTTTTATTTCTTTATTATTTATTTATTTATTTACTTTGTGTGCGTGTATGTGTGCTTGGAATGTCTGGTAAAGAAAAGAGCGATTATATTCGGCGCATAATTCGAACTTTCAAAAAAAATTTTAAAAATATGAAAAAATAACAGTTACAATTGAAAAATATAAATAAATAATATTAAAAAAATAAATTAATAATATTAAAAAAAATTAAAAAAAAATAAATTAAAAAAGAGGGGTAAAATTAAAATTAAAAAGCTCAAGAGGTTGTGAAAAATTTACGGGGGAGGGGAATTTGCGCCACTGAGCTTGGGGGGATGGGCTCCCCTGACTCTATCTACAAGTCTGTTCAAAAATTATTCGAAAATAACTGTTTCCAAAACTTCGGTACATAGAAACAAACGATTTTGACTCAAGTTCAATTAAAACAATATTCGAAATGAAATCTAATTAAGGACCAAATTTTGTAAATATTAATCTTAAAAATAGCAGCTTTTGACTACTTAATTTATTAAGCAGTTAAAAATTTCAACTGTATTCGGAGTGAATGCTTGTTTAATTAGCCGCATTTATTCTCCTTCTTTAATTCTTCAGCTTAATTCACAGAAAGCATTTATTTATTCAGACATCTATCTACAAAATACTTTTACGCAAATAAAATTTCAAGTATCTTCTAAATCATAATTCCCAAAAAATGTCCCCAATAAGATATAAATTTAATTATGAGCATCTCCGGAGGTGAATTCACATGCGGCAAAGCTAAAAAAGGCAAAACACAAACATGCCTTTATTAAAGCACCTTAATTTCGTTCCGAAATGCATTCGACATCAAATATTTGTAAACTATTCTATTAAAAGGAGGTCGGCAAACATTCCATGCATGCTGGAAGCGTATAGAACAGAAGAGTGAAAAGATCTGCAAGGAATAGCTAGAGTAAACATCATTTGAAAACTTTTCAATAATGCATTTCTTTGAAGCACTTGATAGGCTTGCGAGGTTTGCTGCACTAAGAGAGTCTTTTCGGAATTTGTGTAGACGTAGTAATATGTAGATGGCTAACTATTAGTAGAATTTCTCAGTCTCTCGAAGACAAACATCTATTCATCGTTTTCTCATTTATAAAAGACAATTAAAGGTAAGCGTTATCGGGTCTTCTGCAATCAATGCATTAACATCTAATTATAAAGCAATCATATATCAGGCGACGGGTTTGTACTTACATTGTAAAATGAAAATGCTCAAGCATTGTACTTGCTATCGATTCTGCAAAATAAACCATTGTTTTCACAGTATAATACTGGCAGCAGAGGTTCCTGTTAGGGTGGAGCGAAAAAAAACGAATTTTTGATTTTGGTAAACGGGTACCTTTCATTTACTGCGAATGAGGATAAGTAACAATTCTGTAAAATATTTCACTTTTGCCACGTCATCTTTAGTCTGCGCATTTGGCCTAAAGTTTTAAAATTTTTGATTTTTTTTAGATTTTTCAAAATTTTTAAAAATTATTGCAAATGATAAAAATAGTAACGGGTGGTTATTAAATTGAAGAAAAAGGTTTGAAATATACAAGAAATTGCTTTAAACCATTTTAAATTATGATTTCAGTCAGCGCATTAGGCCCAAAGTTCATCAAATTTTCAGAAATTTCCGATATTTTCAATATTGAGCAGAAATTTATAATTCAAAATTTCCTCTCAATATTTACTTAAAGTGCCTTCAAAACATTTTCTTAATTATTTTGTTGTTTGTTTGAACTATCATCATTTGAAACCTTTTCAATAATAGACTTCTTTAAAGCACTTGATAGGCTTGCGAGGTTTGCTGCACTAAGAGAGTCTTTTCGGAATTTGTGTAGACGTAGTAATATGTAGATGGCAAACTATTAGTAGAATTTCGCAGTCTCTCGAAGACAAACATCTATTCATCGTTTTCTCATTTATAAAAGACAATTAAAGGTAAGCGTTATCGGGTCTTCTGCAATCAATGCATTAATATCTAATTATAAATTCAATTATATATCAGGCGACGGGTTTGTACTTCACCCTACATTACATGATTTTTTAATCTTTGAAAGACAAATATATGGTTTTAAGTGTAATAAGAAAACATCGGAACACATTTTTAAAAAAATAATTTTGAGGATAGATGGTTATATTTGATTTAAAGAGACCTAATACTTGGTTTTTATGCTTGAGTTGCCTTATACATTAGGGTGAGTCGAAAAAATCGATTTTTTTATTTCGAAATCGCATTACCTCTCAAAAGTTGTGGTTTAGTATCCACAATTTGGGAAAAATAAGAAAAAAATTCTAAGTTGACGTCTTCGGTTCGCGCATGAGGCTCAAAGTTGGAAAAAATATGTTAAAAATGGAAATTTTCAAAAGGAAAAAAGAAAAAAAGAACTGTAACTTTTTATAATACAAATACCATGAGCTGTAAATATTTTGTGCATTTTTAATCTAAAAAAATATTTTATAACTTTTACATACGATCTTTAGTTTGCACATCAGCCTTAAATTGGGCTAAAATCGCCTACAATGTCAAATTTCGAAAATATCGATTTTTTTTTTATTTCGAAATCGCATTATCTCTCAAAAGTTGTGGTTTGGTATCCAAAATTTGGGAAAAATAAATAAAAAATCTAAGTTGACTACTTCGGTTCGCGCATGAGGCTCAAAGTTGAAAAATATATGCTAAAAATGGAAATTTTCAAAAAATAATTTGAAAAAAAGTAAAATTTTTTTCTATCGAAACTGCTTTAAATTGTTAGTAGATAACATAAGTTGAACCCAAAAAATTATATATAACTTTTAGAAGATACATTCTGTTTGTGCATAAGGCTCAAGATATGAAAAAAAATGTCAAAAACTGAACCAGAACGCACTATGTCGGCGCTATGCCGGTATATTTTTGTTCTACAGCCGACTTTTCTAGACATTACACATATTCTGTAGGAGACAGTTCAAAGTCCCTGCAGTCTGCACTCCCTTTGGTTGTCACTTAGTCAGCTAGACCCGCCAAACAAACAGCATCTTTAATTAGCAACTGAAAGTGAATCAAAAAGTGCAGCGTGTTTAGCTTTGGGTGAGTTTTTTTTTTTTTTTTTTTTTTTGTAACTTTATAGCATTTTTATGCTCAAGTTTTGTTATACTGTTCTCCGTTCTCCGAATAATAAATAATGGAACCCCGGAAAACTTCTAAACGTTTAATTTTTTTTTCCGTTTTTTGATGTACCGAAAGGGTTAAGTCAAAGTGTTTTAACCACATGTGCAGATGTGTTGTTAGCTTGCTTTGAAGAAAAATCCCAATCTGTAAAAGGCGAACCTTTTTGAAGGATTTCAGATTGCATAGCTCATAGAAGAAATTTACTGCAAAGCTTCTATACCAACTGTCAGTCATGCACGTATTGTAAAATTGATAAAGAATTACCATAATACAACACTTTGAGAAAGTCATTTAGTAGTGATAAAGATAAATTGTACTTGAAGACAAAACTCAATCATTTTGTTAATTAAGCGAAGTCTAAACTTTTTGACGTTGCTTCTTTCAAGTGTGCAATGAATTTTTCGTGTTCTTGTGCTAAAAAGACAATCTCTTGTAGATGTACAGGTACACTATACATCTGTACATTGGTATAGAACGCACATTGGTATTACCACTGTACATTGGTATAGAAGCTTTGCAGTAAATTTCTTCTATTTAAGCAGATATGCAATCTGAAATCCTTGAAAAAGGTTCGCCTTTTACAGATTGCGATTTTTCTTCAAAACAAGTTAACAACACATCTGCACATGTGGGTGAAACACTTTGACTTAACCGTTTCGGTGCACCAAAAAACGGACAAACAATTAAACGTTTGGAAGTTTTCCGGGGTTCCATTATTTATTAGTCGGAGAACGGAGAACAGTACAACAAAACTTGAGCATAAAAATATGCTATAAAGTTAAAAAAAAAAAAAAAAAAACTCACCCAAAGCTAAACACGCTGTACTTTTTGATCCACTTTCAGTTGCTAATTAAAGATACTGTTTGTTTGGCGGGTCTAGCTGACTAAGTGACAACCAAAGGGAGTGCAGACTGCAGGGACTTCGAACTGTCTCCTAGAATATGTGTAATGTCTAGACACGTCTGCTGTAGAATAAAAATATACCGGCCTTAGTGCCGACGTAGTGCGTTCTGGTTCAGTTTTTGACTTTTTTTTTTTTCATATTTTGAGCCTTATGCACAAACAGAATGTATCTTCTAAAAGTTATGTGTATATTTTTCGGTTCAAATTATGTTATCTACAAACAATTTGAATCAGATTCGATAGAAAATAATTACTTTTTTTTCAAATTATTTTTTGAAAATTTCCATTTTTAGCATATATTTTTCAACTTTGAGCCTCATGCGCAAACCGAAGGAGTCAACTTAGATTTTTTTTATTATTTTTCCCAAATTTTGGATACCAAACCACAATTTTTGAGAGGTAATGCGATTTCGAAATAAAAAAATCAATATTTTCGAAATTTGACATTGTAGGCGATTTTAGCCCAATTTAAGGCTGATGTGCAAACTAATGATCGTATGTAAAAACTATAAAATATTTTTTTAG